>JAULBR010082521.1:0-13685 GCA_032355825.1 Melanodrymia aurantiaca
AGTCAGTCAGTCAGTCAGTCAGTCAGTCAGTCAGTCAGTCAGTCAGTCAGTCAGTCAGTCAGTCAGTTAGTTAGTTATAACTTATTTACGTGCTTATATCCAATTAAGGTTCAAGCACGTCTGTCTTGGTCACGCAGCCCAGCTGCCTCGACTTCCTGTCCAGGACAGAAGTTAGTGTTGGAACGATAGACGAAACCCACTACTCCAAATTGATGTTAGTTAGTTAGTTATAAACTATTTACGTGCTTATATCCAAATAAGGTTCAAGCATGTCTGTCTTAGACATGCAGTCCAGCTGCCTTGACTGCCTGTCCAGGACAGAAGTTAGTGTGAGAGAGGAAACACGCTACTCCGAATTGATAAGTAGCCAGGGATCTTTTAGAAGCACTTTCCAACAGACAGGACAGTATATACCATAACCTTTGTTAAACCAGTTGTGGACACTGGTTGGTGTAAGTGGAAGTATACCTATCCATTGACACTTGCAGAGAGCACTCACTCTGGGTTGGAGTCGGTAATGGGATTAAAAATCCCATATGCCACGAATGGGATTCAAACCCAGTACCTACCAGCCTGAACAACTAAGCGTTAACCACTACACCACAGAGGCCGGTAAATTAGTTTAACGATGCAGTGTTAATATAGATGAGAAGACATCATTGTCTGCAGTCAGAAACAAATTGTTGACATGGCATTGATATGGAATGTACATGTATCACTGAATAAGTAAATTAGTTTAACCATGCAGTGTTAATATAGATGAGAAGACTTCATTGTCTGCAGTCTGAAAGTGCAAGGACTAAAAAGCCACTTTATTTACTTTTGGTACAGAGATACACAACATCCAGAAAAGAAGTGTGCATGGAAGACAAGGTAAGAAAATTTCATATCAATTTCTAAACATTTTTGATAAATACTTCATCAAATCTGTGTAAAAATGTCACCTAGAAGATCTATAAAATGCTATCTTTATGAGCAGGTGGCCTTTAAGCTGAACCAGGCTGCAAAATGTCCGGGTTCGCATCGCAAAAAGCGATGCAAACTCTTGCGGTTGTGATGCAATATTATTACTCATTTTATAAAATTGCTATTCAAATTCCAGTAGTTGCTTTTTCATTCTCCATCCAGTAGGAAAAACTGCTAATCACAATTTTAAAAACAAATTGCACCCTGTTAATTATCTACATAATTGCACATTTATTCACTCTGTAGGGTGAATTATACCAAATAAAATCTCATAGCCGACTATGTTAAAATAGAGACAAACCTGTCTTAAGCAGCCACCTAAGGGAGTAACAAAAATGGCCTCTTAAGACAGGTGGCTGCTATACAGCTCATAATGCACTAAAATTGATGATTTGGTGGAATATTAAGGTGACACTTTAATACAGGTGGCTGCTTAATACAGGTGGCCGCTCAAGAAAGTTTGCCTGTATGTGCTTAAAACTGCTAACGTATCAATTAATATGTGTGCCATAAATATAACTACTACAACATCTCACACATAAAATGAAGCCAAGAAATGGAACCTTGTCCAACTCATTTCTGAGATAATCGGATGTTTATATAAGAACTCCCATTTTAGGAAAAATCATGAGGTAATTTTAGTAGGTACACTATACGTGTTTCAAGCAAGACTCTACTTGCTAAAGTGGTACCAGATAAAACAGAATTACATGCATTTTACTGGTGTGATAAAACTACATTTTGTAACAAAACCCCCGCTAATTCTATATACATGTAGATTAACAATTGCAGGGCAAGCATCATTAAGTGTGCTATTAAAAGTTGGCTGCATCTCAAACTATGACCCGGAATTATATTATTTGGTATTTTCCACCCTACATGTATATGTATATGTACTAAATAATTATGACTAAAATGACTTTTATGTGCACTATCCCATAGACAGGATAGCACACATCACGGAATTTGATAAACCAGACGTGTTTCACAGGCTCGACCAATCCCACCACAGGTAGACATTCTACCTCTAGACTACATCCTGCCCCCAGTGGAGCTTGACGTAGCTCAGAGGTAGAGAGATGGATCCTCCACAGGGCAAAACATTTTATGGGCTATTTTCCGTTCCAGCCAGTAAAACATGTCTGGTTTATCAATTTCTGTGTTGTATGCTATTCTGTCTATGGGATAGTGCACATAAAAAAACCCTTGCTGTTTTTCGGTAAGAGTAGCCCATGAAGCGGTGACAGCGGGTTTCCTATGGTATGTGTCAATATAACTATGCGTCTGACGTCAAATTTACCGCCGATTTATAATCGTTGTGTTTCTAGTGGCGTCGTTAAATAAAACAAACTCTACTTTACTTTACATCCTGCCCCTAGAATATAATCTATGCTAAATATCATTGTACTAAGTTTTTATGGAGCGGGGCGTAGCTCAGTGCAAGAGCGTCCTCCTGAGGTTCGAAAGGTCGACGGATACCGTAGATCCTGAAATTAATGCGATCATTATATCAATGCGAAAAAATGCGAGCGAGAATTATTTGCATTAATAATGTAACACATTTATGTTAACTGATTGCTACACAAACGTGTTGTTAGAAAAAGTACTATATCAAAGGGAGACCACTCGCATTAATTTCATGTCGCATTTTAGTCTGACCACCCTTACTCGCTTAAATTTAATGACGCATTAATTTCATGATCTACAGTATATACTTGCTAGCTAACCGAAAACAACACTGTCCTTCTCTCTTATGGATCTAAACAATTAGTAACAGTTTGCTGTATAATATGTGAAATAATTACAAATTCTGTATTACATGTATATGTACAGGGTATGTCTGTGAATTGATCTGAATGAAAATATATTGTTCAAAGTGTGTTACATGTAGACTCTGTGATGCGTAATAGTTACTAAACTGTTATAGTGCTGCTGCATGTTTGTTGTACGATTTTAATATTACCCTGTTGTTTCGTTTACTGCGAGAGTGAATTCATAACATTCTACATCCTATGACATGATATCAATTTACCAACAAAAAAATATTTAAAGTATACACGTAATGTAGGACTGTTGATTAAAAATCCTTTCCTTTTTTCTTCGATACTTATTATCTTTGTTTACAGAAAGTATAAACTTGTAATTAAAGGGTTGCGCTTGATTAGATATTACAATATTTTACACCAATATTCATTTTTAATATCTAGTTCATGTATATTAGCCTGATCAGATAACATTGAAAATAACATAGTTAGCCATTTCCTTTGGTCTGATAATGCATAGAAACTAAAGCATAATAATTGTTGTTCTATTTTTAATTAACTTTGCTAAGTACTGGCTCAATCAGTTTGAAATAATATTAAATGTATTTTGTGACAAGCACATAAATGTACATGTACATCTACATGTAGTACATAATTTTACATATGTTACAAAGGAATTAAAATGCTTAACATGTAAGTTAAAACATCATCCAAAGTTTTTAGAATATTCTTGGTTGTACATGTACATTTGAAAGAATACAATTGGGCCTGTCATGGACAGAACTTTGTTACGAAGTTAGAGGTTGTGCCCATGACAGGCGTGCATGAACAGTTTTCTGATGGAAGTACACCAAAAATGACTGAACCCAACTACAATGGGTGTAGGAAAGTTGGTGTGGTGGGTGCTGTTGGAGTTTCCAGTTACGTACATGTATGGTATATGAAGAAAATTTGCATTGTATCGTGATGGCCTCAACCAAACAGTCGCCTAGGCATGGTTAGGTGCCTAGGCATGAGCAGTAATTAACATCACTGGCTCCATAAACCTAAACAACATCCTGGCTACTGGCCTGGTATGGATGTATCTCTAGGTATAGTCAGAGGGTCGTCCAGCTAGAAAAATAATCATCTAAAACCTTGTCAGTCAACTGCCTAGGAGGTTTTGGCAATCTGCCGAAGCCTAGGTGACTGTTTGGTTGAGGCAACCACTGTATTGTATGCTGGAGATTTGGTTACACTGTATGGTGTATCTGCTGAACTTACAGGATAATGCAGTTATAATCTAATCTAAGCATCGCCAGAAAAGATATATTCATAAAAAATGTGTTGATTTTCATTGATATTGTACATCAGTTTAGCATCCTCTCATGCTATAATTTAACATGTCAACTTAACTTTGATTACAATATTAATAAAAGTAAAAGATGTCGAGATGGAATAATTAAAAAATGTCTTTCTTTCAGGGAGGAGGACAAAAGCCGCATATAAAATTGGAATTTGTTGATGGAGTTCTTCACCAAAAATTAATATTTGTCCAGTCACCAGGAGACCTCCATATTGAAGAAGACGAGTGTGTGATATTCAATGATGGAACCAAGTCAGATGGCTGTAACCAACCGGAGTACAGGGCATATGTAAGTGTGCCTACCTGACTTTTACTCTTTTTATTAACTTATTTTATTCCTGTATCTTACAACAGAAAGTCATTTGTCCTGGATGTTGAAACAAAATATCTGTGTTTGGTGCACTCGGATTAAACATGTTTTATTATACCCACATTGTGAGTGACAGGGTCAGAATGCATCATTGGATAGCTATGATATACAATGTATATAAATATCCAAAATATAGTTAAGCACCACTCAATTGTTTCAGGATATTGCATAATTAGTTGTCAGTTGACACAATACTAAGAACTACAGTGTATATGTGGGTAAAACTACTTGAAATGCTGTCATTAGTATCATTACACTTTACATGACACACAACAAATTACACTTTCATTTTGGTATGTTTTACTGTATGACTGAATTCTGCAAAATGGACAAAATTTGGATGGGAATCGACCAAAAGAAAACATTACTCTCAGTAATTCATATATTATACATGCACGTATATAAACTCTGCTAATGTATCTAATGGTCCTAGAACATGTATAGAGAATCAATACTTAGTATCATTACCATCATTTGTATGAACCATGTGTTTGATAACTTCCCCCAGCTGTCGCCTTATCCCACAATCAAATGTCAGTGGTGCTTCACTTTATTTTAGGTGTATATAAAAGAAGCGATAATACATAGAGGATACAATCTGCATGTCTTGTGATATCATTATTTATCAGTATGAGTTGATAAACATTTAAATGTTTTATCAACGAGTGCTGATAAATTTTGATATCACAAGAAATGAGAGGTTATTCTTTTTATCATTCTGCCTAAGTTTGTGATAATTATTAATAGCAATGAAATCAAAACAAACGCTGGGAAATCTTCAGTGTAAAATTGCTCAAAGACGACGTCATAAGACAAACGTTTTGATTTTGTTCATACCAATAATCTAAAAAGAAATCACAAACAATCTCTTTAATTGAATTAAAAACATGCATATCAATAAAAGCAGGAACAAGTTCATAATTCATATTGATTTATCTTTTAGGTCCTTAAAAGATAATGCTCAATAACACAAAGTTCAAGAAATAAAAAAAAGTATTACAACAGAAGTTGTGATATTGTAAATATGTAGTCCACTTGGAAAGTCAACAATATCAATGAATAGATGCATTCACACTTACACTTTAAACTAGTTTAACGCACATGACTTGGTTAAAACAGTTTAAAATGTTATGTGTAAACGAGATCTTTTCGCTTAACCATTTTAGCTAAACTTGTACAGCTACATGTAAAACACTTTGGTATGTGGATTAGTTAAAATAGTTTAATAAAATGTTTAAACAACTTTCTACATGTATGACCCGATCAATCAGATGTGCTAAAATGAATAATTGTAATATATTATTCAAAGGAAATACTAAAACTTATGTTTAATTAAAATAAAATTAACATGATCATTGCGTAACCAAATGAATAATGAAACTCACGTTTAATTAAAGTATATCATGACCATCATCATCACCACCATTGCCATGTATTATTTGAAGTAAATATTGAAACACATGTTTAATTAAATAATGTCTATCATTATTATTATCATCATCATTATCATCGTCGTATTAATGGTTTTATTCACATTACAATCATTTTTTTAATTAATTGACACCTACATATAACAGCTGTTGTTTATTTCCATGCTGTGGTGTTGATAAACATGCATTTGTTCATTTGTTTCAAGGTGATGATTTATTGGAATTATGGAAGAAGTTTTATAAAACACAATCATTGTTCATTTTGAACATATTATGTTACAGGATCATTTGAAGATATTAGAGTTAGGTCCCCTTGTATACTCATGCCGTCTGTTTGGCAAACTATTTGCATCAGTTGACTTGAATAAGTGGAACTTTTTATTAACATTTAATCCTATTATATTAAAGTTATCGTCCCTCTTTAGATCATTGCTTTTTAAGACACCATACATATTACATCTCTTTGGCTTGAAAACATGCATAAAATATTTGGGTTAAATCTGGATTTATAATACTGGTAGATTTAACATTCAAGTACATGTAGAAATTTCAAAATTCGGATATTTTATAATTCACATACTATACAATCAACATTCTAGAAACAATTCCTAAGATGTTATTAACGTAGTTAGAATGTACAGTGTGTACAGCGTTAATATATGGTTGGGGCAGTAATGTTCACAGCATACATTATGGGTTGGGTTGGGTCATTTTTTATGTGCTTCCATCAGAAAACTGTTCAAGCACACCTGTCATGGGCACAACCTCTGACTTCGCCAGAGTTCTATCGACGACAGGGATTAACATTGTGTAAAAAAACTGCCCTTTATTGTATTATTTGGTCATCCTCCTTTGCTGTCTTGACCAGCAGGTTTTAGCCCATTGACTGGCCAACCTACCTACATGTACATGTAAGAAGACTTCTTGCACAAGAGGTTAGATATCACTCAAAGCTATAGGAATTCACCAGAAGGCCTCACTCTGATTGTTCAGCCAGTCAGTCACTCCCTGGAGCGTCGATATTGGTGTGGAAAACTAGCTTCAGTGGTCCACATCCAAATTCATTAGATTATGGCACATTATGCCTTGAATGGAATTACTACAGGGAGCTATCCACCACAAATGATGAACTTTTATTTGATCGTAGATATAGTCAACACCAACGCATATAATACATGCTTTGATTTCTGAAAGCATTTCTGGATGGAGTTTTATTTGGTCAGCGATATAGTTAAAACCAACGTATATAATAAATACCTTGATTTCTGAAAGAATCTCTGGATGGACTTTTATTTGGTCGTAGATATAGCCTACAGTACTGCCAATGTACCGCATGTGTTTGGATATATTTGCTACCATGGCAATGGCATCTGCACAGCTGAAAAAAAGATTGACAGCAAATATATTATTAAACAGTAATAAAGATAAAGTTTGTTAATAATCATCAGCTATTGGATGTCAGTTATTTTGATACATGGTCTCAGAAGTAAATTATTGAGTGTGTGTTCCACAAGGCTCAATGGATAGGTGTTCTACCACTTACAGTGACCAGTGTCCACAACTGGTGTAACAATGGCTATGGTATGTACCGTCCTGTATGTGGGGTAGTGCATATAAAAGATCCTGTGTTATAACAACTCTATCCCTCTAAAGTTATTCCTGGCACTCAACTTTGTCCGAGCACAGCCGTGTTTTATATAATGGGTCTAATGTGGAGGATCGATCCTTTGGTCTCCCACATCTCTGATCACTGAGCTACATTCAACTCTTTAATAAAGAACACAGACACGAGATAAACTCAACCACTATGTGCGGTACAGAAGAACTAAATTAGGAATGGCGGATATTTTTTACTCCAAATAACATTGTGCGAATCACAAAAAACCTGTTTTAAAATAATGCTAATTATATCTCACTATAATGCATCATCTAAAAACATTTCCTAGTCATCCTCGTCTTGTTTATCCTGTACGTAATATCCCCGACATACAGACTTATCAACCGACAGCTCTAATTACCAGCAACCAGACTGGTTATTGCTGTAATTACCACCACAAACAACAGACAGACAGAGAGAAAGAAACCTACCCAATGTGTTTGTTGTACTGAGCTGAAATCAGACTCGTGGCCTCCCAATCCTTTTTATGAACTGCCTGGATACCATCCAAAATCTTCTTCCGCCAGCCAATTTGAGAAATTTTCATCTGTATAAAAAAGGATTACAAGGTCGTGTCTAGGTTTACAGATGATGAAGCGAAGAGAATGGTGAACACATGACATAATCATATCCAATGTAAAACTACAACTTGAGATAAAAGATGAATATGATCGTTTTGTGTGCCCTTTAACTTGTCTTACAAAGGCTGTGGTATGTGTTGTACTGTCTGGGTATTATATTCGAGAGAAAAGATGTACCTCGATACTTAGGTAAAAGAAATAGATTTGCTTATGGTTTCATAGTGAAAAAAATAGGGTTGGTATGTCGGTAGTCTAATTTTTCTTCCATTTTCTATCATTAGAAAATGTTTAAAGAATAAAAAACAATTTTTATTTTGTTTTACGAAAAATAATTGGCAGTTGGCGAGAAAACATAGGTGGATGCTCTTGCATTGAGATACACCCCGCTCTATTATATTTACAAGAGTACTGCCTAAAAATCTGATATTCCATAAGAGAAGGCGAACAGCTCGCATGTTTCACAGATTCAGCTATCAGGAATGTTTGACTGGCACTCCTGACATTTGCAAACGTTAATGAGAAATAAACTGAGAAATGCATTCCACACTTACATTGATTAAGTCCTGCTCTGTCATTCGCAAAAAGGTTTCGAAGTCAACATGCTGTTCTTGAAAGAGTGGCACAAGTGGTCCAAGGTCAAGGCCATAAAGGAATACTTCCACCTCTCCATGACGAGAATCAAACTGTTTGAAACTGGAAATTAATTAAATAATATCTTTTTTTACAAATCTGATAAGTGTATGGCATTGATAGATAAACATGAACACACAAAATATATTTAACCGTTTAATATTATTATACTAATTGATACAAAAATACTTACACATTATTTTCTATTTCATACAAACTCTATGTTACTTAAGAAACATTACAGGGACTAAAGATATCACTGGATTTTTTATTAAGGGTTATTACACATTTTTATACAGATACTTGTTCATAGGAAACCTGCTGCTGCCACATAGGTTACTTTTACCAAATAACAGCAAGGGATCTTTTATGTGTCCTTTCCCAAAGACAGGATAGTAAACACCACACCTTTGTTGAACCAGTTATGGCTCGTAGGTTGGAATGGAAAATTACCTTTTGGGTCCACTGAACAGGATCGACCCTTCGACCCATCGAACCTCAAGCAGACACACTGAGCTACACCAACCTCCTTACAGGTACTATGATAGACGTCACAGGCAACATAATTAAGGTTAACCATAAAACTAGTAGGTATATTAACAATAGGTATATTAAATATACAATGTAATCTGTGTAAACTGAATCCACTTGGGACTGACAAAAGATGCTGTGATTCGGACAGAATCCAGATTAGACAGTGTTATAAAACCAAATCTACTGAAAAACCCAATTATTTATCATGCACATAATTATTTTGTCAGTTTCACAAATTGTCTCTCAAGACTGAGTCACAGCAAATTTTTAACAGTACATGTACTTCCCAAATATCCTCAACAGACTGAGTTGTAAGAGCCTTCCCAACAACCATTAATCAAACCCTAACAGAACATCACCCAGTGTGTAATAATCTAGTTTGTGTGAACAACATGTGATACATCAGTGATATATACTACAAAGCTTCACATGAAGTCATGTCCAATACCTGTCAGTGGTGTTATCCAGTTCACTCGCCGAGACGGTTTTCACAGCACTTTCACTCGACATATCAACAACAGGAAGACAGTTTGAACTGTTGGCGTTTTCAGTTTTATTGCCTTCCAACATGGAAATAATCTGCAAAATATTCAAGTGTTCATGTTCAATTTTATGTTCATGATACAACATAAAGTATGAGATACTACTAGGCAACAGTAGCATACCCGATAATTGGAAAAAGATTCTAGGTTTATGTACATTGTCGCGTACAGGATCGTTACAGGTCTCCATGGTGTAGTGATTCGACAACTGGGCTCAAGACTGGTATGCATTGGGTTAGATTGCTGCTCGTGGTAAATGGGTTCTTAATCGTAGTTCTGTCTCCAAGCCTAGTAATCACTTTGCCAGCCTCAGTGGGTAGGTGTACACCACTTACACCGACCAGTGTCACACTACTGGTATGTACTGTCTTCTCTGTGGTAAAGTGCATATAAAAGATCCCTTGTTACTTATCAAACACTTAACAGGAGTAGCGGGTTTCCTCTCTGATATTAACAAATAGACAGGTAGTCGAGGCAGCTGAACTGTGTCCAGGATAGATGTGCTCGAACCTCAATTGGATATAAGCACATAAATAAGTTATAACTAACTAATAGATCATTTATCATTAGCCAGCGCTAAACAAATTTAGTCTTATAAGCAAACATCATTCCCTAGTGCTAAATGACTCATAACATTACTATCAAGTGCTGAATGATTTTATAGACCATCACATCATTCCTCTCACATTTAAACATGACTAAACTCTAAAGACTCCCGGGCTTAAGTAACATACCTCATCATTGCCAAGTGCTAAATCTCTAGCTATCAGCCCATCAGCGTGTTTGATAGATGGATCAGCACCAGATTGCAACAGCAGCTTTATCACACCTCTTTGTTTTCTGTTGGTTGCCCAGGATAGTGCCTGTAATTAAAAAATATATCAGAAATATATATTGTCACCTTTTAATCAAAGAAAATATATAAAAACTTCATATAATTGTACAACTGCACGGTATGTTTCAGTTTTCTTTGACAGTGGTGCAGTTCATTGTGAGCACTCACCCACCAGTTTGTAAAGAAAATATATTAGAACAAAAGTCATTATACACTTATGTTTATTGTACAGTTCACTTTTACTATGTCTGTCATGTTTTGTTTTGTTTTTATGTCAATTGTAAAATGTGGGGAGAGACCTTAATATAGGCATTGCCTGTTGGTCAATCCTCAATAAATAAATATTGTTTAAAAAAAATAATTATTACAAAACTTAATTTGTGGAGATGACCAAACATCTACTGTAAGTGAAGTATAGAATTTTGGCCAAAATGGTTTTGCCAATTTTCTCAAACCCTTGCATAGAGCCAAATATGGAGGAGAATACTGCTGACAATGAAAGATCCTGTAGTTTCTAGTCGACAGAAAATGTCAATGGCAAAGAACCACTATTTCCTACAAATGGTAACCGTGACAACTGGATTTGCATCAGCCTTAACCTCCATCACTGTTAAAACGATACTCTTGTAGTGTAGGATAAAGCAGGTTTAAACTATTTAGCACCATAGGAAGATCTTCTATAGAATTTTCTTTTTGAGAAATTGTGAACTCATGAAAAAAAGTTCATGATGTAGTTCTTGAACATACACTGCTTTAAAGCTTTTAAAAATTGTATTCAGGGTTTAATCTACCATACATTTGGGGCCGGTTCCCAATTTGAAAAACATAATTTCCCAATTTTGAAAAAATAATTTCCCCCCAAAAAAATTTTGTTTTGTTTTTTGTTTTGTTTACATGGACACAGCATAAATGACTGGATAAAAAGAAAAAAAAAATCTTTATACTATGAAAAACAACTATCACTCTTTTAAAAGGAAAATACCCAATTAATATAAGATATCCCAATGTTGACCACCGCAAACAAACAAAAACCAAAATTCCCCCTTTTCTGTCGATCACGTTATTTTTTTCCCCAATTTTCCAAAAAGGGACCCTAGAAAAATGGTCTAGATTATACCCTGTCTTTAAAAAGCTAAGAATTCCACGTTTGGGCCATCAAACATTGCCTGCTCCTGGTATTCAAACTTGATGCTTAAAATAACTTACTGTGTATCCACGTGAATCCTGTTTGTTAATAATAGAACCACTAGTTATCAACTTTTCAACAACCGTCGTGTGACCTTCACGGGCTGCACAAATCATCGGTGATATATGGTATCTGAAAATTATCAAAATAACATTACTAACATTCCTTTTCTAACATTGGAAAATATCGTTTAATGTTCAGAATGTATAAAAAGTACAAACTTAAAAGAAATTGGTAAAGTGTTTTTGTCTGTCTAACATGTTATTTTGTCCAAAAAGGGACTATAAAAATAGTCCAGATTACAGTGTATACCCTGGACCGAATGTGACAGAGAAAAGAAGAAATATTTCGTCACCCTTTCTCAACAAATATAAAGTATAAATAACTATATCTTCAATAACCCACCCC
This sequence comes from Melanodrymia aurantiaca, assembly GCA_032355825.1. Lineage (NCBI taxonomy): Eukaryota > Metazoa > Mollusca > Gastropoda > Neomphalida > Peltospiridae > Melanodrymia > Melanodrymia aurantiaca. Next base: position 12,248 of record JAULBR010082521.1, read on the forward strand.
ACTCCCAACCCCCCAGAAAAAAATAATGTCTTTATATTATTAAATCAACATTAATATCCTCAAATGTCCTCTTTATATTAGGAAATCAATATTAATATGTTCAAATAAACGCAATTAATAAAAAAAACACCCACAAACCTGTCTTGAGTATTAATCTCTGCTTTGTTTTCTATCAACATTTCAACACATTCCAAAACATGTTTTTCATCACTCTTAGAGCTACAAGCTGCCATCAACACAGTGTACAAATCTGAAAAGCAAAATAGGCAAATAAATTAATTAAATGTTAATTAAGTGCACATGGTTAAATGTTTACTAAGAAAGGAAAGGAATATTTGTACACCCCAGAAGTAATTAGACACCAAACATATGATGGTTATAATACTGTTATTACATATTGTATTTCAGTAGAGATGGCATGTACTCACAAATCATTGCCAAAGCACTGATTATACCAAGTGTTTGCGAAAATAGGAGCACACCATGTGAAAAGTAATATACCTTTATGAAAATTAGGATCTGCGCCATGGTCAAGAAGAAACCTAACAACTAAAGGACTGGACGCAGTAGCAGCATACATCAGAGCCGTCCAACCACATCGCAGAAGTTGTTCCACACCAATTCCTACACAAAATAAATTTTAGAAAGATGAAAACCGGCATAAAGTATAATGTTTACAAATTAAAACACAATTTTATTACATTTTCTTAAAATGCTATGCATGAAAAGACATGTAAGTTGCATTATCTGGATTAAATGTCTACCTTTGAAGTTTTAATGTGTGAAATAAAAGCAAGCATAGATGAACATGTCGTCATTACTATGATACATTCATTCTGGTTGTTACTTGCATTGCATAGATTTATATACAATAACATGAGTAATTATGAGTTATCTGCCCGAATGAAATTAATGTTGTCAGTCTCTAGCTTTAGCAAGTTATTGACAACATTAATTCCATAAGGAACAGATAATCCATAATTCTAAATGTCAAGTAGCTTATTACATGTATATGGATTACCCATACTCAAGCTTATTATAGTTATTGTGAAATTTGTGCTTTGTAATTTGTTTTAAAGTTTTAGAGCTACAAATAACATTTTCAAAACAGTAAAAATTCTGTTTAAACCAGCACATTAATCATATTACTAGTAATGTGCTGGTTTAGACATAGTTTTTGCTGTTGTTATAAAACTAATTGGTCAGAAGTTTTCTGCAAGTAGGTACTTGTAGACGGTACCGGGTCGTTTCGTCCTTATTCCTCTTCGTCCCTGAGTCGTTTCATCCTTTAATCGGGTCGATTCGCCCCTTTGACTGAGTCGTTTCGCCCCCGTGTGCCGGGTCGATTCACCCCTTAGTCATTTTTGTTATTAAAGTTACGAGAGACGTAAAACTAAATAAACATTTTAACAATTTAAGAAATTTAGTTGTTTATAAA
>JAULBR010082531.1:0-13685 GCA_032355825.1 Melanodrymia aurantiaca
TAAGTTCTGTGTTCTACTGATCAGTTATGTGAATACAAGACATGGTGAACTATCTGTTTTCAGAAGTCACAACACCAAGCACTATAATGCCGTTTGGTAAGTTCTGTGTTCTACTGATCAGTTATGTGAATACAAGACATGGTGAACTATTTTCAGAAGTCACAACACCAAGCACTATAACGCCGTGTGGTAAGTTCTGTGTTCTACTGATCAGTTATGTGAATACAAGACATGGTGAACTATCTGTTTTCAGAAGTCACAACACCATGAACTATAACGCCGTTTGGTAAGTGCTATGGTTCCGGACGTTCAGTGCAAATGTATCATCGTCTACAGCTCTTACAAATTATCATAAATGTTTGTTTAGAAATTGAACACAGTTTGTTTATCCGCCCAACATCGTTTCATCTCTTCCTATCTCAGTGTAGTCCAGTGACCAAGATTAATCTGCACCTCTTTAGATCAGTCACATTTCGCGTTTATCCCAAGTAGAAGGAGTGTGGGCTTCACCCTATATTTCCTTTGAAGTCTGAAACGTAAACAAACTGATTTTATCGTTGTTCATTCAAACAGACCTTTTTACAAGAACACATATTAAAGTGTTTTGTAAAACCAAACACTGTAGAATGATAAGAATCATTTTTGGTTTATAACAAACAAAATGAAAAAAGTCAATACACACTGGGAGAAATTCCACATACTGCAATATCGTTGTAACTCCTATTAATTAAATGGATGCAGTACAATTGCATATTTCCAGATGTATTTGTTAGTTTTGGTTTGTAAATGTGTTGGGATACTACTACGTTAATTATATAAAAAAATGCGTTATACCGTTCACGTGCTGGGGGAAACTTTCAACATTCTTAAGGGTAAACATTCGAATTCACGATATGCCGCATCATACTCACAGATCTATATCCTAATGTAACGTGTTTTCATCGTCACTGCGTTGGCGCCATACATACTTATATGCACTTTTCCACACATAAGAATACACATACCACAGCCTTTGATGTAAAAACCATTGGCCATTGATTGGAATGGGAAAAACAACGGATCCACGGAGAAATATTGGTCCCTCGATCTCAATACTGAGCTAGATCCCGTTTCCTCTCAATCTAGACGTAACCTCAGAAATTGCAGTTGATTATAGTTAATAGTTAATTGTGGTAGCCATACAGCACTGATGTTTGATCATAGTATGTCTAAAATGGTCAGCTGTTTAGAAGACAGAGTAGAATGGAAATTATTTTCGGTTGACTCTTTGTGCCAGAAGATATTCAGAAGTCATGAAATTATTATAATGACTTTCCTACTGAGAAAATGGTGGCCCACGGACGTTGGTCCTGCTGAAGGAGACACATTTGCAGCGCTCTCATAGTCAGTTCGTATTGTTTGTCATTACTGAGATTACTTTTACAGTTCCTTCAGTAGCCATGACAATACCATTAACTATAGAATAATTTGCTCGTGATACATTAAAAATGGAATATTATGGCGGTGTGGAAGAATGCTAGTCCGTACGAACATACATGTAGGTCTGACCGGACTCTATCTCCTAGGAATACAAGTCCTAGGCTTATTAGAAGAAGAAAAAAAATCGTGAATTCAAGTCTATGTAGGACTAAGATTACTATGGTATGAAAGTCCGATAGGACTATTAGTCCTAGGAACCGAGGTTGTCTTTGTTCCCGCTTTTGGAGTTCAGCTTACAGGCATAATATGGTTACTGCGTGAAAGGAGGATATTATCCTCCTTTCACGCCGTGACCATTTCCACCGACGGTACTTCTTTCTATATGATGATTTCAAAAGGTTGTACCAGAGACTGGCGTAAATATACTAAAAATCATCAAAGCTTGTTGATTTTAAGCATCAACAGGATCTGAGGGCCATTTGTTTTGAATAAAACGTTAAGAAGTACGCTGAATTTATAATGTATACAGAGAACAGAAAACCGGCTGTTTTTCATCAATAAAGTGTAACAACTATATGAGTAACACAAACTGCACAAAAATAATATTAGAATCACTTACCATTTGAGCCATTTGGCCAACTATTTTGCAACATGGGAGTGAAGTTCAACTTGCGTGAAGACAACGCATCGGACGAGACAATATTAAAGTTCAGAACCAAAACAATAGTTAAATTTATCATCATTCTGATTTCATACCCCATGGCTAATATAATGTGTGCGTGCATGCTTGCGTGTGCGTCTGACATCATCAACACTTACAAGAAAACACAGCAAAACGAAAACTACAGAATTAAACATCTCAATGCCTTTTTTGTTTATAAGTGTTTTTAAACAATTCAGTGAATCGTTCGATTTTTCTTTTTGTCCTTTTCTGGTGTTTTACTGAGGAAGGGAAAAACAATACCGGGTATAGGAATGTGATAAACATATATAAATAACGTTATAAAGTTATGATTATTGTGGTGTTTATTTCTACATAGCAACATGTATTATAATAGTGGAAGTTAGCAGGAAATTAAGAAATTTGTGGATTTGGAATTGAAACTCAGAACGATCGCTATGTGGCGTGGTTGGTCTTACAATAACCGCTTCCATTGTTCCCAACCACGGTTTGCGTGAAGTGATAGAATTTAGATGAAAAGAAGTATTCAAAAGCTGATGACATTTGTAAGAAAACATGCCTTACCTCACGTCTGCTAGACCGAAGACCAGGTTAAGGAAATTCGCACGCAGGAAAGTTAGGAAAAAAAGCATGCATAAACGGTAGTATTAAGAAAACTTGGCACGTTCCTTGCGCTAATAGCCTTTATATTTTGGAAGATTTTTAGGAAGGCAATAGTTCGAAGAGCGACCATACATTAATATCGTCGCACTGCAAAATTCAAAATCAGGATCAGGACGTTTAAACGTTTTTGGATATTTTCATCTCAAACTCATTGAAGGTAATTGTAAATTTATCAAGCGTTTTGCTTATGCATTATGCTCTTTATCTCAGTAACAATTGTATCAAAAACTAATTAAAACAAAAACGTTGGGTACCAAGAGAGCAATACTTATTCTTCGTTCGTTTACTTAAGTTGTTCGTGTCAAGCTTTCTTTAAAGTATTTAGCTGAAATATTGTAGAAAACAATTATTTTTAGAAATTATCTATACGTGTATTGCATGTATTATAAATTATACTGCACACCAAATTATTATGTTATTAACTGCGCGTGTAAATATAAATATTATTTACGCGATAGGAATTTTTTTTAAACAATTGTTACAGTTTTGTTCCGCTTTATCAAACATAGATATAATTTAATTATTGTTATAATCACTCGTAGCACATGATAGAACATTTTGTTACAAACATTTTATAGAGAAAATATTTCCACATTTTATATCATAGAATCAAATTAAGTACAGATTCATTATTATTTCTAATACGTGCGTTAAATGATAATTAATTCCGGGGGGAAAAACGTATACAGTTAAAACATTTGTTATGTGCAAGCAGAACAAACAGGCGAAATACAATTTTATATACCGAAGCATTACCATTTTTCAACCGTAAAAAAAAAGATAAATGTTTTTTGGCCGACTTTTTCCGCTAAGCGATACAAATTATTGGTAGAGCAATTACCTAATAACAGTTACATCATTTTGACGCAATAAAAAATAAAAATAAATTACATGTGTTTAAAATAAAAATATATTTTAAATCGTGAATTCAGGACGTTAATATTATAAATTATTTTCTAGAGATTTTAAGATATAAATTTACCGACAGAGCAATTGTGAAACTATTACAATTTACAGATCAACCATTTAAAATACACTGCCGTATTATAATTTCGTTATCTAATATTAAATGGAACTGAAGCGATGAACTGTTTATTTTCTTTAAAATACAGTAATTATGTAGACACAAACTTATTTAGGTTTTTCCAACACATGTAAAGCACAATTTTATGATTGTCTTAAAGTGGTTCTGTTTGAAACAAGACACTTCAGGTTCGAAAAAAAGTAGTATGTTGTTATTATAAATATCTCAGTTGGTTACTTAATATTGAATGAAACTTGTACAATACCACTGTGCATTAATGCGGTTTTAAAACATGATTTAAGGAAAACTATAAATCGAAAAATATATCCTTTACAAAAATTGCACAGTTAAGAACTTAGTGAACATTCTACATCTTGGCTATATCTTCTTCGCGAGAACTAAATTCGAACATTTCAAAATGAAAGTAAACATTTGATAAAGTAAAAAAAAATATCCAACCCTTGCTCCCAATCCCATTTTCTTTTCTCTTTTCTGATTTTCTTCTCTGTATTTCAATCCTCTCTATACTTTTTCTCTATAAATGGCACACAAACAATAACACTTTTTTTCCTTTAGTACACATAGTTCATCCATAGTGTCATATTGTAGTATAATTCTTCTACTGTTAATACTGTTCAATGTGTGTGTAAAAATGTGCATGTAGAATTCCAAACTTGAATAATTTCTGAAAACATCTTCCTCAGTAAAAAAACAAACTCTGGAAGTAAATTCCTTGGAGAGAATCCGACTAGAAAAAAACTAGATAAAAAAAAGACCAACAATCGGTTTTAAAATATAAACTTGCAAGTAATAAGAATGCTTACTGAATAAAACACTTATTTTGTGCAAAGGCGTTTGTGTTTCGAGGATTAGATTTTTTTCATAATAATTTATTTCTTTAAAGGTGCTTTTTGCAGCGATTGACGGTTCTGTCCGATCACCGCTGAGGATATATATGTAGAACATCATAAGGCTATCATATCCTATGAATTGTTGGAATTGTTAACCATTAATTACCTACCCTAACCTAGGCATTAATCCTTTAAAGACTCAAGGTAACTGTTTGACCCATACAATATAATCTATTGCATATTCAAAGACGTTGTCGTTTGTGCGTTTCTACACAGGCAGGTCTACATCGCAAGGACGCGGACAATTATCATACAATCCTCGCTTATTTTATTACGGATTACAGAAACAGTCGCCTTGTTGATTTTACTTTCTAACCTCGATCGCTGGTTCTGATTTGTGCGCATTTGTCGATTGTATACACTAAGCATGGCGCCGTGGATGACACCTCTGAAACAAAGAGACACTGGCCGCTTCCGATGTAACGACCTCGGCGATGAAGTTTCAGACTTGTGTAAGGATTGGTGTGAGACATAGGTGGGAATGTGAGACCTTCTTGCGTGGTTCTTACAGCTCAATACAAGAGCCGTTTTGTCTGGTCAAAATCGTCTTTTTTGGTCTTTATAATGCTTTGTCTTTGGCATGTCTTGTCGCATCACAAACCATCACAATACTGCATTGTTTCGTAATGTTAAAATTAGTTCCTTAGATAATTATTAAGTTATTAGTTGAAACAATACAACAAAAATTAAATACAATAAAACAAAACAAACAAACAAAATAGAAACCGAAATAAAAATTAATAATAGATTGGAATAATAAATAAGTATATAAAGTATAATGTAATGTAATATAATATAACAACATCTATTATAATATTATTAAAAGTATTATACAACAAAAAATATATAATGTATGGCAATAGGCCTACAATAATATAATATAACATTAACTACAAACGCATTTTGTGCATGCTTATTTTTGTTAATGCGTCGATAACGAGATAAAACACCTTGAACATATACATATATTCATGAATGTTTCGCTAATTGATTTAACTAACAAAATAATTATAAACAATGTTCGTATTAATGTTTTAAAATGTATGTTGTGAAGTTTGTACGACTTTGGAAAAAAATGCGTACGGCAATTCAAACAGTTTTCACAAACTTTTTAAAATGCAATTTTTTATTTACACACACACACGAGAAATTAATCTGAAATGTGTTTTGAAATTAAATATTAGAAATTAAGTAAATTTAATACAACTTCTCTGTTTGTCTCTTTCATAAACACATTGTTTTTGCGCGGTAAACGAAGTTCATGACATGTATTGATTGCAAAATTTAAAACTAGTGTACAGGTTTGTTTTAAGTATACATTAAACAATATTTAGAGATTCAAAATATTTTATTTATTCATCTGGTTTCAAAATGTTCACTTCTGTCTTAAAAAATTGTATTGAACAAAAGGCTAATGTCCATACTACGCTTCTTCAGATTAATTGGATATGCATGTACATACATGTATATTGATATTGTATGTAGTAAGGTGTAATAATAGTAAATGTTAATTTTAATACATAAATATGCGCTATTGTAGCCAGAAATGTGTTTAAAATAACATGGCATCCGTCTTAAAACTCGGGAGTGTACCTTTAATGTTTAATTTATGTATCATATTTTCACACGTGACCTGTGTAAAGTTATTAGACACTTTGGGGTCTAGATTATTTTCTTAGTTATTATATCACGCATGTGCGTGTACAGCTGCTTCTACACTACAAGCTGAATGGTTGCTGAATGTTTCAGTTGTCTTTGAGACTAAATAAATGTCTTGTAAACAAACGTATCGTCTATTGAATCATATACATTATACATGATTGCATATAACCTGATTATATAGAATGTGATGTGCATACATACGGTTATTTCAAAAACTGAAATGAAATCATTGGCTATAATTATAATAATAAAACTATTATTACGATGTAATATATGAGTGAAATCATCTCTATTGATACGTTACTACATGTATCATATTATAAAGGTTATAATTTCAATATTATAGAATCTGGAACTGAGAGTGTGGTACATGTATGACCATAATCAGAGTGAACTCTTAGTTTCTGTACACTCTACAACATCCTTTGGATGGATGAAGGCGTAAAAACACAATCATTACCCGTTACCCGTTACCCGTTACCCGTTACCCGTTACCCGTTACCCGTTACCCGTTACCCGCATAATAATGTATACCATACTAGTAAACTTGTGTTACTGTATCAGTGGTATAACTCATATCTTTTTACATTCGTTGCACGACTGAGTGATCTATAGGGAACAAGCTCAACAAAAGAAATGCATGCCCTGAAGTCTCAAGGGAATCGTATCAAATCGGGGCTGGTCAATTTCAATTATGCAATTGATATGGTCATCAATTTAATAAGAGAAAGTGCCGCTTATATGATACGGCCTAATGAAATCAGCCAAGAGGATTATGTTTTCCATTTCATATGAATTACTCTGGCAGGACCCGTGGCCTGCACTGCGCAACTTATGACACGTCTCAAAGACGAATATCAATCGCCAATCGGTCGGTTTAAACACTTGTCCGTGACATCGGGCCCTCTGTGTCTCTCTCGACACGATTACTTATCCGGACAAATTTGTCTTGTAAACTGTAGAGGGCGCTAACGGACCGCAACAGTCGTGACGAATTGGAGATGCAGAGAGCTGTGAAATTTGGTTTCCAACTTGGAGTGTGCTCATATGCGATTTGCAAGAGTTTAGCACACTATTCTTAGGTGCTCACTATAAACGTTTTCATTACGACCACCATCAGAACTATTTGGCTAAGACAACCCAAAGAACAAAAACATGATACGTGCCATTTTCCATGTTATTCTCGTGTTAAATTCTTGTCCAAATGTATTTGAGTGAACTTTTCTATGCGCTTGAACCAATATACCAGATTCGTACTTGACAATACCTGCAATAGTTAGAATGCCAATTGACACACTAAAATTAAAGAACTCCTGAGTTTGGTGCGCTGGGAAAGGAAAAGACATAATAATATAATTTAGTCAGAATAAGAAAGACAAACGTCAGAAAGCATGTATTATTTAAGATATAATCGGCGGCAGCAACACAGGTTAGTCAGAGGAAATATAGATGGCTTCATCACTGTTTTGTCTAAGTTCTATCTGGAGTCATCACTTCGTTGACAACGTAGATAAAGTCCACAGCACACAGGAAAAGTGGCACGAATATAACATTTTTCTCTGCAGGACTTTGGTGTACACTATGAGGAACTTGCTATGCAAGATCCTTAGCTACCATCGTGGGAAGTGCATGTTAAAGGTGACGCTTCCTGTCCTGTCTGACATCATATGCATTGTATTTGTCTATCTGTTACATTCATATAACAACTTCCTCAAGTTTGACGCAGAAGATGATATGATAGGTGAAATATATCAAACATAATACAAATACTTTTCTCATTACCCCTTGAGGTACATTTCTAACTAAACTGTTATGCAAAAGAGTGAGTAAAGTGATATTCGTATCACTTGGCTCAATATCTTCATCGCCGTATTCGCTGGACTTTAGAATGGCGTAACAGACGTCATTACTGTGTTTTCAAAGTAGAAGGTCTAGCTTGTCTGTTGAATATCTATATACATGTATTGCCATTACTGCATTGATACCGGCGTTATCACTATTTATGTTGAACTAATGAAGCTCTTCCTGGCGTCATCACAGTGTTATCAAAGTTAAATATCTAGCTAGCGTCGTCAATGTCTAACAGTTACTGATGTCAAAACTGCGTCTAAATTGTCATAACTTCTGAGATAGGCCTACTCTATAGGGCTTATTCAATTTATATTGATGTTAAACAAAACCATGTCCTTAAGCTTGTGGCTCAGTTGTTTGTCCAGAGTTATCACATTCATGGACTGGAGAAAACTTTCAAAACGTTTTTGGTAGACATTCAGAGTATATTTTACGATATCATACATTATTGACACAGGCGATGACTGATGTAATACACTACTTTGACCTGTTCCACGCGTTTTCATCATTTAAACGATAAAAACAGGCTATTCGCCTCATTCCGAAAATGTTCATGTTATTGGTAAACACATTTTGTTACGATATTACAGGACTTGCATTTTATCACAAGAACTTTTAACTTTTGTACAGTTGGTTTCTATTAAATACCTCTTTTGTTCTTATATTAAACACTAAATACATACTTAAAGATGCGCATCATCTGTAATCAGTGATTCATCCAGTGGGCCTGCAAAGCAAATTACTAGTACATGAAATGCTCAAGCCCATTAAAAGTCAAATAGATAAAACAATGCAAATACATGTATTGCAGATCTTTATTTCGGTTCATGTTCTATCACAGTCCAAAACGTTTGAGCGCGTGAACTGTAACAACAGCAGACGCCAAAACAGCTATCTATAATGAGACGAAAAACAACTTCGGAATACACACCATTTTAATGACAGAAAATTAAGTTCAGAAAGAACATTTCTCAATTGGCAACAAACAATCATTTGAACCGGAGTAAATATTTTACACAAACTTAAAGTCCTCTTGTAGGCAACACGTCACGTCGGCCGCAACGTAACCGCGTGGATGAGAACGCGTACCATTCTTGGCGTCACGTAGCTTGGTCGCCAGTCGTCAAGTAGAAAGAAAGGGCGGGGCTACAGAGGTCGTTATTTCTCTCTGAGGCCACTACGGACTCGCCCTTACCGGTCAAATTAGAGAAAGAAACTAGGAAGCTTTCTTGGAAGGAAAAAAAATCCAATTCTTGTAAATATTTAGAAAGAGAATTAAACATACGAGTTGTAGAACTTCGTTTCAAGTATTTAAAGACACACTTGTCTGTTTTCTATTTAGCTTTCCTAGATACTGAAATGCCGGTTTGTTGTATTTTCGCAAGATGGGTTGTTCTCTTTTGATCTCAACATTGTGTTACCCGATATGAGTTTGAACGATTCAGCGACAATGGTGAGGAAAGGGTTGGATGAGACGGTGTCACGTAGATGGTGCAAGTAATACGCACAAATCCTATAAGCCTTTTGATTTGAAAATACACTAACCGTCATTTCTAAAGAGATCCCTTTCTTGCAAGTTTTCACTCATTTCACAGACAAATGGTGCATAATTCAATCGATGAAAATAATTTGACGCAGACGGATCTCAAATTGTCGTCTGATAAAGCCCGCACGTGACCAACTGATGATCGGCGCGAGCAAATCAATTCATTCGTTTGCGAACTGGGTTTTCACTGGCCAACACTTGCAGTGACTTCACGAAATTAGCAACTCTTTTAATCATAGAACATTCACTTTCAAAAAATATTGTTCTAGAAATAAAGACACAAAAATATACATTTCTTTCATTTGCAATATTCTTTAATAATTATAGTTTATAGGTCCACTTTCAGAAATGAACCAAAACCGAGTTACTTTTGTTACTTTAGTTTATATGCAATAAACAATAACATAAAATTATAGTTACGTCAATATGTGCTTGGTATCAGAATAAATAATTATACTGAACTAAAGTAGAGTTTACTAAGCAAAAAGTCGGTAGTGTAGTAGGCCTATTATATAATAACGAAACAATAATAATTTTATATTTGTCTTCAGATGCCATCACATTTTTGAACCGTTATGGAGTTCTTATTTTCAAAATATGGTTTTTGACAAACGTATAAGTTTTAAAGTAATAAGCTCACTTCCTCTTTCTCGACAACTTTACAGTATCAAGAAAATACCATAAATAAATAATTAACAAAATTATCTTTTGAAAATAACTTATAGGATTAATATAAGGCCAACTTGGTGTATTAAAAAATCCACGAGAAAGGATAAATAGTTTTTTTAATCTGAATTTATAATCAACAATTATAGTTGTTTTAATGTCAATACAATGTGGATAAATACTTTTTTTTAGAGATTTCGTGAATATTATGTCAATATAGTTAAGATACTTGATCAAGTTAACTTGTCTTAAAAAGAATACATTTGACAATTAATTATTATATATTTTATTATTACTAGTATTCTATACATTAGTGTATTATAATTATCTAAACGACAAAACATATCACTAGTATAATAAATATAGCATTATTATTATATCATTACTAGTATTCAAAGTAAACAGTTATTATTATAGTTTTACTAGTAGGCACAACAAAAAGTTATGATAAGTTTGGTATACAACCAAACAAGTTGTTGCTTTTATTATTAATATAATTGTTTCTAGTAGTCAACACAGCGGCAAGATATTCTTCAACATGACAAATTATTATTATTATTATTATTATTATTATTATTATTATTATTACATGTAGTGTAATACTATTTAACACGACAAATTATTGTTATATTATAAATAGTATTCACAATGACAAATATATAATTATTACTTATATTTAACACAGGTTACGTTTCTACTAATATTTAGACATAATATGCAGACCTTTTAAATTTGTATGTAATTATAGATATGTAATAGAATTTTAGTCTGATGAATGAAAAACACTTAGAAATTGATGTTTAAGTCGATGTGCTATTTCACTGATGACTTTTTTCTCTAAAGAACATCGTTAATTTCAGATTCAGCTAAACCGAAATTATTAAAATTGATATCTAATTAAAACAAAATTGTATGGTTACTTTGAAATTTAATAAATAATACTTTGAGTTAGATAATTAAGACATACATATTATTTAGAACGAATTTGGAATATATATATACATATTGATTTCGCAGAAAACAGTTTGTAATAATTTCAAAATGTTTTCCGTGTTAACTAAAACAAAATGTTTACAATAGAATATCTATACCCAAGTCGACGTTTTTATTATTATTAGTATTATTATTTTAATTAGTATTGGTTTATTAACATGCATTTTAGATATATTTTATAGTATTATACGGGGTAACATTTGAGATATATTTTATAGTATTAATGGGGTAACAAAAACGTAACACAAAAACAATTAACAATAATAAATATATAGGACCTATGTATATAAAGATTTGTTGATGGTTGCAAACACGTTTGATGACTAAAACAACATGCAAGTGAATTTATATAAATGTATTTTTGGTGTAAATAACATTATTGTCAGTTAAAATTAACTTTAATTGGTATCGGTAAATTACCACAGGAATCACACAGTCTAAACCCAATTATTTTATGTTTAAAGGTGCACAACGTATATTTAAAATGTGGCGTGACTAACGAATGTATTTTAGGCAATCATATAGATCGTGATGTTCACAAAATGCACGAATATACACAAATATGCTAAGAATGTCAAATATCCGGCACCTATAGTTAAGTCAACCTGCCTGATCTACAGTTAGTCAATAATGCATGTGTTGGACCTTAGCCGGTACAGTCAATGTCAGTTTGAGAGTTCTTTCACGAGTTTTGATTGAAATAATAATAGTAGATGGGTTTTTTTAAAAATCTATACTATACCTGTATGTTCAATTTAATAATTAGTTTTGAAACTTTATAGTCATTCAAATACTTCGGCCACATGCTGTTAATCCCGATTGCATTGTTTATAGCGAGAATCGCAATATATTTACTCTTTCATTAACAAATTCATTAGTACAAGGAGTTTAAACTTCCATTGTAGTATGAACAAGTCCACATATGATTATTTGTGACTTATTTAAATATTTCAAAATTCTAAATACAGTGGAGTTTAAACTGGCTTCATTAGATATTGTGTGCCCGTTTGGAGAGTGGTTTAATTAGACAGATTTCATATAATACGGTTCTGCTGTCTGGCAAAATTGTTTAATCATGATTAGTGAACGAAAAGAAGAAGAAGATTATAATACGGTTCTTAGCTAATCAACTTGTATTGCATTGTAACATATAAAACAATTTAATAACTTTATGCGAAAATTAAACGGCAACAATGGTCAATTCAGGACAGTGTACGGACAATACTTAAGAAAATAAATATACGAGCACTGCTTCAACAATGATAAATATTTAAAGGCGTTGAAGAAAAATATCTACTCTTACTAGATGTAAATTTGATATTACATTATCTCTCAAGTGTGTGAGAATTATCAACGGTCAAGAAATATTAAAATTGATACATGTACATGTATATGAAATAGAAACTTAGTAGTGTACTTACCTACAGAACAGACAAAATTGGTAAATAATACATTAATTCAGTTTTGGAATCCATTTGGTTTCATTCATTGTAAATTTGTAGGCTGGTGGCATAATACCCGGTAGTTGAATCCGGACAAAATTGCATTAAAATTTATGTTGGTGTCATAATAACGGCAATGCGTAATATATATACCAAAGCTCAAAAAAATATTCTGTGTTATATTGTTTTATGGCATTCTTGAATGAACATACATATATGCAAATTTCGTAGTTAACATTATATTAATGCCCAACCACAAATTTACTGCTTGCCTAATAATACACAAAACCTCATCAATACTCTTAAATACTTTTATTTGTATTAATAGTCATACAAAAGTACAATATCTGTAACAAAAAAGACAATAGGCCTATCGATTCATTGTAGTAAATTTCAAAGTTAAAACATTACAAGCAACAATAGTAGGATGGTGAATTTAATGCATTCACACTCACCGAACTGCAGTGCTTATGACATACAAACCAATAATTGGATCACAAACAATGATATACATTTATGAATTGGTGAATACCTAGCTCTATTTGTAGATAATCGTTCTATTCTTCACGAATATCGAAGTACAATTATTGTTTTAATTACAAAGAATGATCATAAAACTCATAAGGTATACGTTAAAAAAAAGGATTTGTATTTCTTGATAAAACATTCCTTTAGAGTACACGTATATTGTGGTGAGGTCTACGGTTGTTTCACATGTTTGACAATCCTATTCATCAAATAAAATAAAGTAGTGGGGCGGCATAGCAAAATAATTGTGCATTTTGTGATAAAAGCAACAAATTTGGCACACATGTAGACTGATACA
>JAULBR010082542.1:0-13684 GCA_032355825.1 Melanodrymia aurantiaca
TTATAGGTTATGGAAAATGAATATGACTTTGTTTTAGTATGCCCAGTGTATAGAGATTTACGCCATAAATATATTTAAATAAAATTTACAATAAATGGCCATATATATATACAAATGTTTAATAGGGTAATGTCTTGTGACAATCCTAAAGTTGTACTACATTTAGCCAAATTTACACATGCTGTACAAAGACACCAGTCACTGCTATAATTGTATGTCTTATCTGTACTTCACAAATGTACATATACAGTAGAATCTTGTTGGCTCGAACACGGAAGGGTCGAATACATGGTAACGCTCGAACCAAGATCGCAGTCCCGAATTAAATCCCTATATTAAGCTGCTGATGCTTGGGTCAAACTACCCGATGGGTCGTCGTCGAACAGTTTCACGAGCACCAAAGGTGTTCGAGCCAACAGGATTCAACTGTATTTTCAGTCCACTTTCTTACAAAGTCACTGACTCTATTCACTGTTTATTTGTATTTTTATTGCATGTTTGTGTTAGAATTGTTGTGTAATACTTTATGCAATAAACTATGGAAGTGTGCTGAGGCAAATTCTGTTCATACTGGAACAGAGTAGTTTGAACACAAAAAAACAACAACTTATTTTCCTATCGTCTACATAGCTTGGCACATATGTTTAGCCTAGAATGACTTAAATTTGTGTTACATGTACAATGTATTATTAAATAAATTAAGTGTCAATATTTACATGTTTGTGTGAATTATATGTCCATCCATATTTATTCCCACATGTTTGTTTTCAGATGTAAAATGTGTGGAGCAAGACAGCCTATTTAATCATGGATCCCTCACCGAGTTCCACTACAAGAGACAGATGATTGACTACGAGTGTCACACAGGATATAAACTTGTTGGTGCTTCCAGACAAATGTGTGGGGATGATGGACAATGGCACCCAGCTGACAGGCCACACTGTGTACCTGATACAATACATGGTATGATTATCTTCATTCAGAGACAGAGATTAAAAAGTTTAGATGTTTACCCGTCACTGAAAAGTAATATTTGTGAGTGACAGGTAGTCAAAATTAAAAACCTGTTGCTGACAGGTGAAACTAATTTCTCAAACCCAGAATATATTAGGTTTTCTTACTGTGTTGGTAACAGTTTTTTTTATATGAATGTATATTCAAAGCTAACATTTAGCTGTGCAACATGCACAGATAGTGTACTCAGAAGACATGAATAGTAACTATCTCACCAGGAACATTTAAAAATTTGAGATGATTTCGAGACTGCTACACCTTTATCCAGTGTAAAATATTACCTTTAACAGCATGCCAGACAAGCTTTTTATTTGTGTTTTGAAATACAGTAGACTGTTAAATTGAATTGTGTGTAATTCAGATAAATTCTGTGTAAACTAACTCTACTTCAAAGTCCCATCCAGCTACTGTTGATCTACTATGAATAAATCTCTCGTCTACTCTGGATTCTGTCTACTCTGGATTCAACATGCAATTCAAAAACAAAAGAATCGTTTTTGGTAATTAGATTGCCACAATAGAAAATGGTTATATTTTTATAAGCTGCAGTTCATTGCTAAGTTGTTCACTGCCCACTGCCAAGTTGTTTATTATGATATTTGAAAATTGTGTTTTCAGAAACGTCTGGTTCAGTGTGTGCCAGCCCACTTCACATGGCCAATGCTGACCTGCGCTATAACAGCGACTCGTGGCCCCAGCGTGCCGGAGATACAGCGACGGTGATCTGTAAGCCTGATTACACGACGTCTGATAGCACCTACAAGGAGAGCTACAAAATACAGTGCAGTGATTCAGGTGTTTGGACCATGATGAATGGGAAAACAATCCTTGCACAATGTGCATGTGAGTATTCATTCATTCATTTACTCGTTTATTGTTAGGAATAATTATTTTTTCTATCCGTAAATACATATGAATTTCTCTTGTGACCTAAATCATGCTTCAATTTTAGTTCGTTTAATTTGTTTTACAAATCAATTTCTTTTATTTTTTTATAAAGATTGAATTAATTTAGGGCTAACTAATGTCAATTCTAGTATAGCCTTTTGTTGTTTTAATGTATATTTTTGCGACTGGTCAATTAAGACATCATGTCTCAGTTTTATTTTTCACTTAAAACTAGGGTCATTCTGATTTCATGAGGTTTTAGTTCCATTTTTCTGCTGTATTATTATTATCATCTGGATCATTATCACTTTATACAGCAAAATAAATGAATGCATAATGTTCTGTTTTCAGTGAAGCGATGTCCCATCCCTCCAACTGTTCCGAATGCACACTACAGTTACAGCTCATTTCCACCCCTGATGGGTGAAGGCTCGCGTGTCAAGTACAAATGCTTTATGGGATACAAAATTGTGGATGAGAATGCAACTGATCTTCTCTGTACCGATGGAGAGTGGGTTGGCCCAGTTCCAATTTGTGGTAAATAAAGTAAAGTTTATATTATTTAACGATGCCACTAGAAACACATCGGTTATAAATCAGCGGTTATTGGACGTCAGACTTATGGTTATATTGAAACAAGGTCACAGAGGAAACCCACTGTCGCCACTTCATGAGCTACTCTTACCGAAAAACAGCAATGGGTTCTTTTATGTGCAGTATCCTATAGACAGAATAGCACACAACACGGAATTTGATAAACCAGACATGTTTCTTGTGGTAAATAATGATGACAAATTGTGACTGTTTTAATATATAGCCTATACTAGTACTGATAAAAAATACATTTTTTAAATTCTGCATAACCTAAATGGTGGTTATGACTAAAAAGATTCAACAAATCTATTTTGGTTTGCATAATCTGTACTGTTTTAAAGAAAACAAAGTCCACTTAGATTTGTAAATGCAAAACATAACATAACTATTTACTAGATTTTGTCAAAAAAATACTGTAACATAATTATTATTATTATTATTATTATTAGCTGCTGCCGATAACACCTTTTTAAAATCTAAAATTTTTATTATTGGCCAAAATTTGTTTTCAATGTTCAATAAAACATCAAAAACACAAACTTTACAATGGATTTTAAACCTGGTACGAATATATTGATTTCTGGTTTTTCAATTAATCAAGGTTGCTGTGTTTATTGTATAAGACGATGTATCTATGCATTTTTGTTCTATATATATATATATATATATATGCTAAGCTTCCTAATGCTAATTGTCTCTCTTTTGTCAGTTCGCAGCCAGCTTTGTCCAATACCGAAGTCCATTCCGTTTGGCTACTGGGATTCTCTTGTTACTTCAAAGTACGTGTTTGGAGAGTACGAAGTGGGTGCCAGGGTGCGCTACTATTGCAACAGTGGACATCGCCTGGAAGGCTCACAGATTCTTGAGTGCATGAACACGCAGGAGTGGTCCAGTATTCCTCCAAAGTGTCTGCTCAGTTCAGGTTAGTCTATCATGTGACCAATCGCTATTGTGCTTTAAGCCATATGGGAGGTGATTGAAAAAACGTAGGTAGTTACTATAAAAAAAATGTATTAAATCAGATTTTATTTGGGCGTTCTTCGTGATAGTAATTCAACAGTGAAAATGAGTATCGTGCAAATTGTTATTACATTGTAGTAGAAATATCCATTGAAAAATATAACAATCGCAAATACTTACAGCCATGAAGATTACCAGTTTTCCAGTAGTTCTAAGTCTCATATTTGACATTGACAGTGTGAATAGGTTTAGAAAACCAATATTATTTTTTAATATTATAGAAATTGAAATAAGCTTGAAAGAGAACAACACAGATTTGATAATGCTACTTCAAATTTTTCTTTCTGCAGAACGAACATTTTACTGCCCTAACATTGATAAGATAGAAAATGGTTACTGTAAGTGCCACGGAGAGAACAGCCATGACCTCCATTTGTGTCAGCCATTTTATAGAGGAGTAAAAGTTGATTGCCGATGTAATGAAGGATACCGATTGGATGGAGAACCAGTTCTGATGTGCACACACAGCAATGATGTGGAACTTGGAGTATGGGACAGCGATCAACCAATCTGCTTAAAAAGTAATGTTTGGAGGATCATACGTTATTGTTATGTTTCTTGATTGATTCTTATGTAGCAGTGCTCTACATGTTGGTTGATACAAGAGTTGCAATGGGTGAATATCTCATTGCTGCATTTAATTCAAATGTGTGGGTTTTTTTACCAAGTTTTCTCAGATGGGATAAAACCAGTTGGGATCATTGGTGTTTAGGACACACGAAGGGTTTGGTGGAGGTGGGTGAGATGGGGATGTCAATACTGTAACTGCTCACACAAGTGAGCATACTAACCACTGCACTGCTTCCCCACATCAAATATAGTAAACTTTCAATGACTATAGAATACAATTTGTTTTGGTTTCTATAAACTAATGCTCTGTTTGATTACAGAAGGTGGTGCTGAGGGAGTCTCTTCCAACACGTACTCAACTGGCGACATCACCGATGGGAAGAATCACGTCAGCACTCTGGTGATTGTCATAGCAACAGCCTGCAGTGTTCTGGGGGTGCTACTGCTTGTCATGGTTATTGTGGTTTTCCGACGAAGAAAACCGCGACCACATTTATTCCACCCAGGAATGACACCGCCTCCCTATGCTCGAGTGCACAGTGGCTCCATGGATGAACATGATCGACTAGCTTTGATGGCGTATGCTGATCAAACACGGATGCATTTACCCTCATACGAAGAGGCTACTGCTGGCCAGTGTAGTCAGAATGCAGGGAATAATGCACAGCAAGGAAACACATCATCAGATTATCGACCCCTACCTAGCATTCCGACTGCATTACGCACAAGCAATGCACAATCTCAGGGTGAAAACACCAACAGACATTCGACTGTGACCACTAGTACTATGAACAGGGATGGGACATCAGAAATATTTGGGTCCCTGGACACGGTGAACGTGAGCATGAGTGATGCTTCAACGTCGGTTACCGTAGAAACGTACGATAGTGGCACGTCAACGAGGTCAGCTTCTTCCCAGCAGGCTCGGGCAGGCAGTTTGACTTCCTCTGATGATAATCTCGCAAATGATGGTATGTTTATTCACACTCATTTAGCTTTTGTTTTCTTTCGTAATAAGAAATATTGATAAAGACAATTTTATGGCAAATAGAATTGTATACAGTTTAGCATTATGATAGGGTATTGTTTTCAGTCTGCACTGTCTGCATTGTATGACTCTGTTGATTATACATGTACGGTCAAAATGAAAATGCCATAAATTATATTTTTGGTTTTCAGACCTTCAATTTGCCAGAATATATATATATATATATATACAGTATATATTTTTTAGATCAGAATGTTAGAGAAAATACAATTGGTTTGATTTTCAGATGTTGAAGTAAAAATTTAATTTTAATCAATTTTTACTTAACCATACAAAAATGTTCAACTTTGTTTACCGTGATGTTTATCTACTTTGCAGATGCACCCTTACTGGACAATACCGGCCAAATGATTAGTAATTCATCCAGTGATTGTTCGATCCAGAGTCAAGGACAGAAAGAGGACTAGCTATCAAAATGTGTATCAAACGTCACTTAACAGCTGTGGGGCATATGTAACTTTGAATTTTTTTGGGTTAAAAATAACGTTTTATAGTAACCTGTTTTAAGGCGTATTTGTTGTAGTTGCAAAAGCAGGAATTCAAGGTTGTGTGTTTCGTTTGTGTGAATGTGTGATGATGAACAGTTGTAGTCTGCATCACACTGTTGTATTGAAGACCGTATGAAATTCAGTTGAATGTACAATGTTCTTACACTTCATGGCTTGTAATAACTACAATCCAGTCTGTATTAAATGAAAATTACTATGAAGTCATAAACTCCAAGAGAATATATGCCCGGTTTATTTTACAAATTATAATTTTAGTAACAAAAATTAAGTATTATTATTTGATATAATATAGTAATTTTTTCAGAGGTTTATAACCAACAATCGTAATAGTTCTATTAATTATATTACATATTCATTAAAAATGTGTTTTAGCAGGAAAAAGATGCCCCAGTTTGAAACCAGTAGTTAATATTATATGACGCACCTTATACCAGTAGCATTAAAACTTCGTAAAGAAATTGGATAAAATAGTTATTAGATCAGTCGACAGAAGGTACACCATGTAATAATTTCTATATAAAAAGTATAGAAATATTGTTTTAATATTAACGATGTGAAAACAATGCAAATAGCTAATGTTAGACTCCAAGCAATTCTGTAATCCAGATATTTATCCAGGTGTTATATGGTACTGAATGTAGCTTTCTTCCCAAAAGCAAATGGTACTGAAAATTCTTAATTCCTCAGGTAAAAACTCCGTAATATTTGGTGTACAAATATTTTTATCTGTTTAATTTTATTCCAAATTATAACTAAAATCAAGCGAATTTTCCGTATTCTATCAGAGAATTCCTAAATAAATCCTGTTAACTCTGATGGAACATAAATACAACAAATGTTTGATACTTCAATTATTCAAATTCTTAATGTGAGGTACTTTTTGGATAACTGCATGTCATTTGGGACCAATTGCTGCCAGCATGCAAGTTAATTAGTTAGTCAAATTCAACCATAGATCTTGTGTAGTTTATAGTGTGAGGGGTTCATAGACTACAAATGTTTTTATTTAGTTTTGTTGTGCATATTGGTTTCCTCATTCTAGCAAAAAAAAGAATCATTATTATCATTCATTAATCAAATGTTCTTTTTTGTAAGTAATTAAATTTTTCATATTTCCTGCAACTACACTAAATTTTCCACATTCCAAAATATTGTATACATCTGTATCTTGTACATACAATATATTCACTTGACTAAACACCACCATTTTCCTATTTATGCTGGCGAGCCGTTTTTAACATTCATATATTTGATTTTATTGTATTATACATAGCTGCTACAATGCTTCAGGCATCACTATGGAAATCGGGAGCATTAGGTGATGTATATTGAGAGAGTGGGGTTTGTTTCTGTGGAACATTGTAGTTCACATATTAGATTGAAACGAAAGGGGCAGAATTTTGTGGAAGTCGATGAGAACGACAAATGATTTATGAAAAAAAAAACTGGTTCACACCGCACTTGACAGTCCAACACTGTAACAGTTCGGCCAAACCAATCATTCTTTAAAAAAAATGCCAGTTTAGCCAAGTTTAATTTGAATTAACAATCAGATTTAAATTGTGTCTTTTACATATTTATATGAATATATTCAATAAACTAACAAAAAGAAAGATTTGACACATTTATCAATAAAATATATTTATTGAAAGATTTTTCATTCACTTCCCACATGAATCGGTATTGATGACCATAAATGGAGCAGGAAAATTTTATATTTCCGGTCAGAATTCTGCCCTGATAAATCATCAGATATGTTGTAAATGCATCACACTGTAACAGACATGTAGATCTCTCTTTTCAAGATATTTCTGATGTTTTTAAAGAGTGACCATCGTTGTGCAGAAAGTAAAATCATATGACGAGGAGTTAACTGAGTTACACACAAATGAGCTTTTTGTTAGCAGCAGAGAAATCTTTGTTCTCGTTTTATCTACATCATTGCATACATTTATTATAGGATTCTAAACATAACCAGAAATATCAAAGTTACATTATGTTACGTAAAATTACTTTTTTTCGCGTTGTACATATACCTCGTCAACACGCAACCAAATCGTTCAAACACTTTTATGGTCACTGCTGTTTGAAGATGCAGCAGAGCAGAAACGTTTGGCGCCAATATTGGTGATTGAGGGTCTATAAATCGTATATATACTTTGTCACAAATTTCTTGTCGCATTTACATTATTTATGTCTGAAACATTTCATTTCATGTCTCATTTATCATATTAACTGATCATTATGCACGGACGTTTATAGCCACATTTACACTTGATCCCACCTTTAATTTATATATTATCTGTGATAAAATTTGGCCAGTGTGTAAAATATAATCGTCAATAATTATATATTTAAACATTGATTGAAATAATCCAGAATCAAAAATAAATGTGAAAATGATGCATACAAAATTTATCAGAAAGCACTATTGAGAGAGAGCATTGGCGATTCACCTTTGATGAGTAGCATCCTCTTCAAATGGTGCTTTCTCGGGGAACATGTATTGTATCTTTTTTAAAGTAATAATGTATTAACAAGTGATGCATGCTCCAGTTAAAATATAGAAATCATGTTACGATTTGGACTTTGTTTTAAGCATGTCTGCTTCTGTTTGCAGAGATTCCACTCTGATTAACCAGATTCTTTTTGTTGTTTTCTTCCACAAAACCAGGTATATCTTTGTTTTCCATGGACAGATGAGGCTGTCCGTTTGTTATTAATCACAGTGCTATTTCGACCACCAGCCTAAGTAACATGGTCATGAATGACTCTTTGGCTCAGAAAGGATTGTTCTCTATTCTCTCATTCCCACACATATAAGATAGAATTCGCCAATGTAACAAGCCCATGAAGGATCCTTTTAATCTCAAATGTTATGCTTGAAAACATGAAGAGCCATGATTTTCACTGTTAATGAAGCCCCAAAGAGTTCAACTATAAATGCTGTACAATTTTATAGCTTGGCTATTTACTATATTTATGTGTAGTTGAATTCCTTGAGATTGTCCTTCTCCACAATATATCCCAACTTCATGTGAGTGAATTTGGATTCAATGATTGATTTTATAGATTGTACTTCTGTCACATACATGTATGTCACTATGGATGACTGTTTTGTCAACTGGTATCATTTCCAGATGTATGTGTCAACACAATTTTAAAGAAAATTGTCTGATCCTATGATGTCTTATTTCATCTCGTCTTGCTGGTACATTGTATATCAAAACCCGCTAATGCAAGACTGACAAAACATAATTAGTATCTTACATGCTTTTTCTCTAATCTTAAAAGCAATGCGCACCACATAAAAAACCACATTCAACATGTTTTTTCAATTTACATCCTTTGTATACAATTCATTTGAAAGCATATGATAAAGAAATTTGGAGTTAAAATAGCTTGGTTTATGTCTAATCCACACTCATAAACGATGTCCATTGGTTTCATCTGAATTAATTTATTGAGATAGTCAAAATAACAAAACATAGCCATCCACATCTCTTACCTTTGTATTTATAAAAACATGATGGGGGCAATTCGAAAACATTAGGAATTAAGCAAATTTGTTGTCTTCACTTGTCAATTGTTGGGTGGCATTGCTATCAGGAAATATCTGTGTTAACTACTTGAACATCTTCACAGCTCTTGTAACTAATGAGTACACAACTTGTTACTGATAAGCATTAATTTTGGGTAATGGAACTGCTGATATCCATTTGTCTGTAACATAAAGAGCATGTATCAAATTGTGAATATACAATCATATTACGGTATGTACAGTACATATGTGGTTCAATGTACATTACAAGATTAGTAAAAAAAAAAAACGTTTTTTTTTATTTTTTTAAAAGTTCTGTAAAGACTACGTTTTTTATTTATTTATATAAGTATTTGAAATACATGTATATTGTAACATTGTAAATTATAATAAAATAAGACGTAAAATTTTAGGTTTTTATTATGTAAACTAAACATTGTACAACCAATACATTTTTAACAGCAAAATATTACCTGTAAAGCTATGTAATACTATTTTGTAAACTACACTTTGATGATTATTCAACAATTAATCGGGCCAATTAGCTTTTGTCAAAAAGTCCCTATTTGTTAGGTGCATAGAGTTGCACTGTTGTCTATCAGTATCTCGTATACGTGGCTGAGCATGTATTAATTGCTGACTTAACAAAAGACAAAACTCTTACTTTGGAATTATCATTTGCGATCTGTTATTGGTTATTTGACTATTTCAAGCAACTTCAAAAATATAAATTCGAAATGTATTATCATTACCCAAATTGAAATTACATGATATTACAGACCTTTGTTTTTCAGTAGGATTCTCAAGTCCAATACAAATTGTGTCCTATTATCATTTTGGTTTTATATTTGCACAGTTTGATTAATAAATTTGTTTTATCCCTCAATGCCAAATAGGAGTGCTAAAATAACAACATTTTGATATATTTTATGTACAGTACCACTATGTATTGGGTATGGTGTACATAAACTAAAAATGTGTTTAGGGAAGTAAAAAATAATTGACAGTTTTAACAAGTTTGATATTTATCTTATGATATAGAATGGGCAATTTGTTTATGTACCCGACTACCCGGTACACATATTATGTACCCGGAACACATTATTATGCTTTATTTTATGAATGTTTTATGTGGGTTCTGCAGTTTTGTTATGTCTGTAGGGACTTTAATCAAATTGTTTGCTATTCTTACAGTAATAGTTCAGTAATACTATAGGTTGTAATATGTAAGATAGTAAAGATCAATGCAGAACTAGGTACAAAAGAGTTTGTTTAGCAACACCACTAGAGCACATTGATCAATAGGAAAGATTAGGAACTAAACCGATCGAGGACGCCATAAGCAACCACGGTTAGGAGTTCCAAAAGTTATTGTGGACCCAAACATAATGAGAATTAAGAAAGAAATACAAATGTTATTACTGTTTTTGTTCAATGAAATAACTTTAAGATTTGAATGGTATGTTTCGATATAATTATACTATTTCTATTTCTATTATTAAGTGTCTTAAGTTATATATACAATGTATTTATTAAATTAAAAAATTTTCGGCATGTAATTTTGCAGATCAAGATTTTAGGTTAAACAATGGTCTAGTTTATTGATACCATAACCGTGGTTGCTTATTAGCAAGACCTATTATTACAATGTCCACTATTAATTAATCATCAATTATTTGATATCAAACCAAGTGATTTGAAACATGGTCTCCCGAGAATCTCACTGTCAATTTGTTAGGAGGAAGGATCACTTATATGCATTTTCTTACAATGGGATAGTACATACCACAGGTCTTGGTTAGAACGAGAAAAACCTCAATGTTTCTAATATATCTACTGAAGGTGATAGATCCCTCGACCTTGTGCATCTCATGCAGATACTAAGTACTTGAAATAAGTTATTATAATGATCTTTGGTTTTATCATATGCACCATACACTTCATTATCATTGGGAAAAAACTTCATGTATTCATCATGTAACTTATATTTGTACAGATGAAATCTTTTACAATATATGATTTGAGTTGCACTCATTTAAAATTTTGTTAATGTTTTCCTTTTATAAACAGATCACTATTTTTGTTATAATAATTTTCTTTCATTAAAACTGTTTGTAGTGGCTATATTTACTACACCAATTTTGAAAGGTTTTGTTGCCACAATAAGACATTTTAGCTAAACAACTTATTTTTATAAACTGATTAGACATTCACAACCAACACCAATAAAAAGAAAAATAGACAAATTCTGTTTCAGTGTAAATACCTCAGATGGAACGAAAAAATATAATGGTTGAAGTTATCATAAAAGACAATGGAATTCTAAAATACCACATACTGTTGACTTTTAGTGGTTTGCTAGAATTATTGAATCCATTAGTCTTTGTGCTGATTTTATTAATGAAGATGTGTGTATCTTTGATTATAATATCATATAGTGTACTATGTATACATTTGTCATTTTGTTAGCAATGAACTATTTAGTAATAATGCTGTAGGGTTAAGTTGAATTCATTTATACTTGCACAATACAAAGACATCCAAAGACTGATATGCGTTTTGTTGTGTACTTTTACATACCATAAAAAAAGTAGTGATCTTAGTTTTATAACTTAAACAAGTATAAACATGTTTTGTTTATGATTCTTAATTAATGTTATCTTGAACGTTGTTATTGAACTTTCAAAGCATGTAAAAGTGTGCTGTTTTAGATTAGTTTGAAATTTTGTTGATGATGTATGGCACTTTTAAATAGATCGAAAACATTGAGAATCATATGTACAAACTTGCTCTAAAGCAGCCTTTTACACAAGTACATGGAAGTTAATTGGAGATCAGAATGATTTTGATATAACACATTAAAAATTATGCTTTATGATGTTTCATTTGAAACAATGTTTCATTTATCATGACCTTGAAAGGACTAATTATGGTCTTGCAGTTTTCACTGTATTGTGAATACTGGAAGTTGTCTTTCAATAAAGTGATGTTTTATTTGGTAGTCATGAAAGATAACCTAATATTCAGTTTTCACTGGATTCATTAAAACTATCGGGATATTTAAACTATAACTTATAAGGTTGAAAGTAAAATTACTGAAAGCAACAAACATTTATTTATAAAAAGATGAGGTTTGTTTAATGACACCACTGGAACACATTGATTAATAATCCAGTTATATTGACACTTCGTCACAGAGAAAACGTGCTGCCGCCACATAAACTGCCCTTGATGAATAACAGCAAGGGATCTGTTACATGTATGTGCACTTTTCCACAGACCGGATAGCATGTATGCACTACTGTCTTCGATGGACCAATCATGGATCACTAGTTGTAATAACAGCAAGGGATCTGCTATGTGCACTTTCCACCAGATAGCACACACCATTGTCTTTGATGGATCGCTAGTTGGAACGGGAAATAACCTAACGGGAGCACTGAGGATGATCGAACCGTTGGCCCATTGAATCGCAGGTGGACACTTGCGCTGAGCTACATCCCACATGCTTTGTAATTATATCGAATAAATAGTTTTACATTTATTGCTGCCATATAGGGCCCATGCGTGCGCAAAAGCAGAAAAGAGTTGCGATTCAATAACTTTTTTTTATTGGTTTTCCGAATGTAATATCTCTTTACGGAAGATGCCGAACTTCTTGAAAGAAACTAAGGGCGGGTAACTCTACATTCCAGAAAATTCTGTGTTGTGTTTTGACATGTGAATGTTTGTTTTACCTCCGATTCTCTTGGATACATCAATATATGCATACTAACTAAGTTGATAGAAGTTTCTATTTAAGCACGAGTATGGATAAACCACAGATTATTGCACATGTTCAAAAATCATTAAATTATACACTATTTGATTGTAAGTGGATTCCATGTTCTGCTAAATTCGTGGTAATTGGCAGCTACCCGAAGGGGACCGGTGCTTTGCAAGTCTATGAAGTTTCCCATGGAGATATAAAGTTAATCCATGATGTAAGTCTCAGTGGTGTAGAGGTTAGACCATAGTGCTCAAGACTGGTACTAGATATTGGGTTCGAATCCCTCTCAAGGTGATGTACTTTTTAATCCAAGTTCTAGTGAGTCAATAAGTGAGTGCTATTCAAGTCTTAATGGGTAGGTGTATCCTCCTTCCATCAAAAACTTACGCACAGAAAATCTGCGTTCGCACTAGCCGATTGTCGAATATTATGACATTGTTTACTTCGTTCAATTTAGTGATCAAATATATTGCTGTAAATCGTCTTAATATTGCGACATGCATTTTTTGCAAATACGCCCCTAAGCGCATGTTCGCGACGTTTACATTTTGCAAACAATCGTCAACTGGTACATGAAAGCACATTATAAGAGGGAACATGCTAGTCCATAAATGGACGTTATGTCGGTGACTTGTGGATGTGATTTACATAACATCCATGTTCTGACCATTCACTTCAATGGTGCAAGTCCGCACAGATTTTCGCGGCAGTATACCAACGCTTTCCCCGAC
>JAULBR010082553.1:0-13683 GCA_032355825.1 Melanodrymia aurantiaca
TGACGTCCAATAACCGCTGATTTATAATCAATGTGTTTCTAGTGGCGTTGTTAAATAAAACAAACTTTACTTTTTTTCTGTCCCTTGCTCATTGACAGTATTAATTTGTAATATGAATCTGTAGCTTACCGTATACACAAAAAATATTCATAGGTGGGCTTTGATTACACATTTTCATGATTAACTGTTTTCCTGACTAGGTTACAAGATAATAAATACAAAACGATCAATGCTTTAGTAGTTTACCAGTCTCTTTTCTACTAACATACCTGGCAGTTTTATTCATAAACATATTTGGATAATATACAAATGTATATGATAATAATTATAGTTTGATAGAACAAAATGTTGCAGTTTATATTTTAATACACTCAAATAACAAGCATGTGTTGATAATACAGATGGTTCTTTGTATAGTGCACACATGTATTTATTTAAGTTCCTCTGTATTTATTCATTACTCCTTTACTTAATGAATTGGCATTCTTTAATTCATTTTTCCAGTGTAGTAAATTACATATGAAGGATTTCGCTGATTATATATACATTGACTTAGTATATTTTTCTATTTTGGATCTACACATTTTTAGGACCCACACGTAGAGAGTTACAGTATGGCATCTATAGAGACAAACCTTGGTTTGAACCGACGTACACTTGTTGGTATGGCCCTACTATTGGGATGCGACTATTTGCCGGGTGGTGTTCATGGAGTCGGATTGGAGCGAGTTGTGAAACTAATGGCAGCCTTTTCTCAAGTGGATGTTTTGAAAAGGTATGATGGGTTGGTTCAATTCTATAATTAATAAAGTATGAAAACAATTGCTTAAATTTTGTAACCAGTGCTTGAAATACTGAGAATTTTATCAGAAATTTATTGTCACACATTTAGAGTCATGTATCGAAAGATGATGAAGCTCTATAGTAATTGCCTTGTCCAACTGCTTCATTCCAGAAAACCATTTTAATTGGATTTGTTATTCCTGTTTTATGAGGACTTAATGGTGTGTTATGTAAAAACATTTCATCAGATTTTCAAGGTGAAAGTAATCTTATGGAATATGTCAACATTATCATGTCCTTCCAAAATGGTCATGGTAAAATTCATCAATTGTCCCGACCCTATATTCACTTCATATCGCCACAACCATTAAGCCTATTTTGTTAACAGTTGATATGCTTTTATATCATGATGTTTAGATGTACCATGTAAAAATAACTTCACAGTCATTGCCATATGTGTAATATCTCAATATTTCTTCAAATGTTACTAATATTTGAATCGAACTTTTTCAGATTTGAAGATTGGGCTAAGATATCTCCAAATGAGTGTGTTGATAAGATTGAATGTTTCGTGCGACAAAAGGCACTTTCTATTCCTGGATTTCCTCAAAAAGAGGTACAATGTTTGTTTCGCTTTCATGAAGGACTAAATGATGACTTTGTTTGGCAGCATGTGTGTCATGATTAGTTAAAATTAGTATAATGTTATAACTTGACTAACCAATGACCAACTACACAAAAAACTCCACATATATAAAGGACTATGACTTGTCACTGGCAAAAATTTTGTCACAGATCAAACTTTTAATTCCACTTCCTTTTTGTACCTTGAATGAACATTATCTTGTATTTTTCAAATTTAATATGAACACTCCCTGAGGCTTGTGGAAGGTACTCATTACGTTATGTCAAATGATGTTTGGGTTTAATGTTTGTCCTATGTTCTAAACAAGTTGGAACCATCTTGCACACTACGTTTTGTCACTCACTTTCTAGTTGATGTTGAATTTCAGGTTATTTCTGAATTCCTCGATTCAAAGGAAACTACTCCATCTAGAAGATTCAGCTGGAGACGACCTGTAGTGCAGAAAGCTCAGGTATATGCATCATTCTTTCATGGTATGCACTGCACTGCTTTTGTGATCCAATGCATTTAAGTCGGTACTAAGAGATTTTTGTTAAATTCTAGCATGATCTTAAAAATATCCACTTTGTGCCTTATGTTTTAACAATGCCAATACAAATACCACTTTTAAAATATTTTATTAATTGTAATTAAAACAAATTACTTTGAATAAAAGGAAAACAGTAAAGCATGATAATAGCTTCATCTATTTGATTTCAGATTTTCGCAGAAGTAAAACTTGAATGGCCTCAAGATTACACACTAGAGAAAGTTCTCCCCCTTGTGACCCTGTGGGATTTGACGCACATTTCACACAGTAAACAAAACATGATTCACCACCTTCAGCCAAACAGGTAAGCCAAGGGGAGATAATCATCATTTCACGCAATATAGAGATTGTTTATCACCTTCAGCCAAACAAATAGGGGGAAATAATTAACATTTCATACAGTAATGAAAAGATGGTTCATTATACACAGTATAGAGAAGATGGTTTGCCACATTCACCCAACAAGGTAAGGGGACATATTTTACAGTACAGAGAAGACCGTTCACCATCTTCGCCCAACTAGGTAAAGGAAGATAATTAACATATTACAGTACAAAGCAGACCGTTCACAAAAACCAGGTAAGGGGAGATAATTAATATTCCATTCGATACATTCAAGTCTTTTTACCAACTTTCAACCATGTCGCTAATGGAAGATAATTAACATATACTAGACCATAAAACTTGCTCCCCTTCAGTTTCACATGAAGGAAATCGTTTAGCTGCACCCATGGAAGTATATAAGGAATAGTATGTTGCTTGAATGTTAGTTTGGCAGACAGCTTTGTACTGATTAACAGGCTGGTGCATATAGAGTGTAAATGTGTGTAATTTGCTAGCATGAACATTTTAGCTCTTAAAATTTGTTATTGAGGGATATCGTTTTTCAACTGTTAAACTACACAGTTTCTGTTTTATTTTTTAGAATAGTGAAGACTCGAGTGCGACATGGTGTTTCAGTTTACGAGGTGGAATGGCATAAAGAAGGTATAAATGAGATCTAATCGTAGAGAAGTATCATTGGAACACAGATTTATAGAGCTCTGTATATCTATTTGTCATTTAATTATGCTTGCTTAACAATGCTTTCCGTGAGTACCAAATTGTTTTTTGTCTTCTTGAATCGACATAATTTGTTAAATATATTGATGAAAGCATTGAGCTGGTAATGAAATTTTCATTTGGGTGCCATTAAAGATGATTTGGGTACTCTAAGTGGCCCTGGTATAACATACTAAGATGACTGACATTTTGTGTCTGGTTAAATTTTCAGTGGTGGACACCTCTTATTCCAAGGACTACTATGTTACTCTAGAAGAGCAAAGTCTCTTCACTGGGTGCTTTCCCAATGTAGTGGAGCAGTTTATCACTGGTGTGGCAGAAGCTAAACAAAAGAAGAAAAATGGTAAACAACTTGATAATTATACAGATGCAGATTTATTACGTAAAATATTTTTTTTAAATTGGTATGAATTTCTTAAAGTTACCATATGTGATGTGTTCATTTTCAGTGTTTTTTATAACTAGAGCAACATTTGCAGTGTTGAATAGATTTGTTTAAATTTCAACTCCATTTCTTAATTCTATTTCAACTTTCTTGCCATTAAACATTTGAATGTTTACATTTAATCGATGTTTTTTGTCAAATCAGGTTCCAGAAAGAAGGCTGTAAATCTTGTAAAAGATCCAAGCATGGATGAACTTGTTTCTCAAGTGGATGCAATTAAACTAGACATCCTGTCAAATACTTCACCGAATGGCAATCTCCAACAGGACTTCGATGTCAATTTTATACATCACAAGAAAAATGAAAGTTCTATAAAAGTTAAGGATGTGGTAAACACGAAAGATTGTCAGAAGAAAACAAAACTTACAACAACAAAAAACAAATCCAAAGATTGTGATGATGTTGAAGCAAACACTAAATTGAGCATTTGTAATAACATACAGCCCACCATTTCAAACTCACAACCAATCATTTCAAGGAATGTACAAACAAACATTTCAAATCATGTACAACCCAATGTTTCAAGTAATGTACAACCCAATGTTTCAAGTGATGTACAACCCAATATTTCTGCAGACATTAACCCTGCAATGTTAAAACACCAAACTCGGGTGTTGTCGCATCAGAAAATGGTTGATTCTGATGATGAAGAAGTGTTTTTGACTCTTACCCAGAGATTACAGCTCAAGTTGGGGAAAAACTTCAATTTCCCTCATTCGACTATTTCAAATGGTGGTAGTCAGTCTTCCAGGATTGTATCTGACAATTTTGTCGATCAAACCATCAAACAAGGAGATGAGAGAAATTATACAACTGAAAGAACTACACGTTTGAACAGTGATCCCATAAAAACGTTTGTCCATTCTGATGTTACAAATTACAAAAATACAAGTAGAATGTCTCTAAAGGGAAAGAGAACTGTGAATGTTCCAAGAATTGGAAGCAACAAACATGATCTGAAGAATATGTGTCCTGTCGTATCTTCTGCAAATCTTCAAGAAAATGTCATATCTTCTGCAAGTCTCGAGAAAAATGTCATAACTTCCAAAACATATTCACATGAAAATGACATATCTTCGGCAAATCATAAGGAAAATTGCATATCTTCTGTGAGTCTTGAGAAAAATGTCAACATTTCTGCAAATAGACAGGAAAACGGCATATCTTCTGTGAGTCTTGAGGAAAATGTCAACCTTTCTGCAAATAGACAGGAAAATGGCATATCTTCTGTGAGTCTTGAGGAAAATGAGAAATCTGAAGTTTACAACTTTTTGACCGATGAGACCAAATACTGGCAGGAGGAAACTATTATCTCTTCAGCAGGTTTCAATCGTCTGCCATTGAAAGATGAATTCCAGTCTGTTGAAAGAAAGCATAAACAGACGCACGTGGTTGAAGATAGCAAACCTAAACTTACAACTTGTACACCAAGTACTCCCAGTCATGACTTTAGTTCAGTTCTAGGGATGATGACATCATTTCGAACACCACATGAGAAACATCCTCTCAATGGACAAGTACACTCAGGGCCAGGCTTTATAACAAGCAATATTACCAAGTGTAATTCAATAAAGTTGCAAAACCCTTCAACTCGATCAGATGTCAAAGTTCATGAATCTCCCAATTCTGTTGAGGAAAATATGACTACGAAACCTAATCCTACTACAACAGTCCAGTCAACAGATGGTTTTGTCACAGCTAATGCAAATTGTTCTGTTCCATCATACAGTTTCACCAAAAACGGACCAAATACTTATCAGATGACGTGTTCTGCGAAAGAATCGTGTATCGTTTCATCTTCCACACCCCATACGGAATTGATTACCAGCAAATTTAGAAGTGATGACAATTTGAAATCTGTTGGTAATTTTCCCTTAATAACATTGCCTGTATGCTACAGCAGCACAACACCTATTTTGCAACATTCTGAACTTCGTCAAAGATCATTTGTGCGGAATGCTAATGGTTTTGAAAATGATACGTCAGTTGTCCAACCCTTTGATGAATGGTCCCCTTTGCCGTGTGATAAGTCAGCTAAAAATATTTTAATGGACTTTGGCAATTTTAGTATGCAGACATCATTGTTGAACAATTTTAGTCAATTGGCTTCACCATGTGAGACTGTCGGTGGTCAAGATAATAGTCGGTTGTCTTCTCCATGTCAGACTGTCAGAGGTAAAGATTTTAGTCGGTTGGCTTCACCATGTCAGTCTGTCAAAAGTCAATATTCTAATGAGACAGCATCACCATGTCAGACTGTTGGTGATAATGTTTTAGTGGATTCTATTCACCATTATGAAAACCAACCCACTTATTTACATTCTCCTTCATTATTTGATTCCCCAATTGGTTCATTTTGTGAGCTTAATTCCTGGCAACCTGTTAATTCCTCCATGAGAAGCAGTGATCAAACACAACCTTCAAAACTATGTCAAACTGTTACAAAGCTAAACAATGAAAAGCAGACGACACAACATGGATGTGCAGGAGTAGACTTGTATAACATTGTCAACAGAAACAATTCTGAAGATAAAAACTCCAGCTCATTTAATGACTGTAATGTCTTAACAAGTGCACTGAATCAGTTTCTCGATTCCACACATGCATCATCAAGTAACCCTCATCAAGAACGACAGTTGATATGTAGCCAAACTCCTGAGAAACAAAAATATTGTATGTCTGATGAGGAACACGACACTGACAGACTTTCTGAAATGTATGCATTGAAAAGTAGGTTAGATGACTTATATATAGACGAATCTCTGAATGGAGACAGTAGTCCATGTCTAAACAGAACAGGTCCATTTTATTCAGCTAATGTGAAAAATGGTATTAGTGAACGAGTGATCAAAGAGTGTAATATTCTTACGGGCAGATCTTGCAGTGGTAAAAGTTCGCAAACCACGAACAAGTCATCTAATGTGTTTTATTCCCTGGATGACTCCTTGATGCAAGAACACAGTCCTGTGCTACCGAGTTTAGCCGATCGCCTTGGCCGACGTTTGACAAAGACTGGACAAATTGCATTGAAAAATATGTCTCAGAAGTAGTTAATGTATGTATACATGCTGAATTGTCGGTTGTCTGCAAGGTATTAAACTAATCAAGGATAATTGTATTCAAATTAACATTTTCACAGACTTCAATTAACCCTTGTAATAAGTACTATCAGTTCTCAACATAAGTATACCATCAAATCAAAATATATGTCAATCTTCAAAATAAGCCCACCGCCAACACTTGAAAGAAGTATAACATATATGTTACAAAAATGTATTCACCCATGATTGGTCAGGTCTTGAATTGGTTATAACTTGTTTTACTGTAACAGTCAATTGAATCATGTGCAACATCCACACAATGGTAATAGCACATTCTAATTAAGTTTAATTAAGCCACATATATTTTGGTACTACATGTACATTTCAGTTCAATGTTTAGCAGAACCCAGTGGTTATAAAGCATACTGCATTATAGTTAGCTGAATGAGATTTGCGATCTTTACTCCACCAACTGGTAAATGAAAGGCATGGATCATGGATGATGTCCAAACATTGTCAAAGCGCGCAAAGGCCATGTGATGTCCTATCTGTAAGAAAACCCTTGTTCCTACAAGTAATCTAATGGGCCTTTAACACAGACTTTTAATCGTTTTAACCAGATTAAAAATAACATTCGTTAACAACCCGCCCTATGTGTATCATCTACACGAAGCAAGATAACGCCTGTTAAAAGTGAATCTGTCATATTTTGTGTACGATATTTAACACGTTAACGGTCTTAAATGGGAATGTAAAATGGTAGCTAAATACAGGTAACTAGGGTAAAAACGGAGTCTGACCCGGGTTCAATTGCGGAGTCATAATACCCGGTAATGCTGGTTAACTTTTAACTCTGCATTATTCACCGTGTAGACGACGTGTAAGCCAGATTAAAAATCCTCATGTAGATAGCCTTTGATGTGTTCTTCAACTGAAACATTGAACCATGTTTCATCGTGACGTAATGAGCAGTTCTTGATAAGTTAAAATAGTTTGAATATCTAAGGGTCTGGTGTCGTCGAAATCAAATTGTAGATGTTCAAAATTAATATCTCAACAGATAATTGTTAATAACAACAAACAAGTCGTTAAAATCAACAATATATATTTGATAAAAGTCAAAATTTACAAAATATTATGAAACATGTACTAATTAATTGGGTACATAAATTGTTTTCACGAACATTTTAATAGTGATCCCAGGGAACAATAAATACAATAACTTATTATTATATTTTACCAGTAAGTTGACCATCTATCAATCAAATTTACATTACATTTTGAGTTCTGTTCTTTAACAATTTATCTACATAAAATTAATACTAGTGTATATACATGTAAAATTGTTCTTTGCTCTGGAAACAAATTACAATTGCTCAATTATACTGAATAGATTGATTAATTTAAAAAATCACTGCACAACAGAATAAAGTTTTTAATGTCAAACTCTAAAATGAATATTATATTATCAGTAATAATAATGTACTAAATGCAAATCTACATACATAATTAAAATCACATGGCTTTATACTGCATGGTATAAAAGACAAAATAACATGTTATTAACAATAACATTCCTTCAAAGGGCAGAACCAAATCAATTAACATACATGTGTAGTTTGTAAAAAAAACAATTGGGAGAAACAATTTTGATACTAGAACCCAAATGGCTTTATTTTTAAAATATCAAAACTCCACATTCATATCTTTATCGTGAGGAGAATAATTATGGTTTTATAGAAATTGTATGCGTAAATCATATAACCTCATTTAATAACTCAACATACACTGAAAATCCTATACCAGACAACATGAAAAAGTTGCTTCGTATTGTAATGAAAATTGAATTTGATCATTGTGCCTAATTGTACTTCATACAAAAAAAAACATTTTCACTTACTAAACATATTATTTCTTGTATACAAAAATAATCATGACCACATTTTGATCACAAAAATGAATACTCTACTTATCTGTTTAACATGTCTGGAAAATGCTTGCCAATAAGTGTAGTAAAAAATTACTTATAAAAGTTTTGATATGAAGACATGGACACAGGTTTGACACAAGTGTCTGCATTTATTTTCTACAAATACATTATTTGGGAAATACTGTCCAGTTCTCTTTGGTTTATTTAGAGACACTTGCAACTATGTACTGGAGAGAAGAGACTCCATTATTATTGATGGTTGTTAACTAGTGCTATGGGGCAGGTCACGTATATTGGCAGCAGACTACAAGAGAGTGGTCGATACACGGAAGTACATACAGAATGTACCGGTTGATAGAGTGGTGGTAGTTATGAGACCGTGCAGGCAGTTAACAAGATGGGCAAAGATACATAACTTCCCATCAGTCACCATTTTTATGTGAAAGCACAATTATGTGATGATGAAGTAAAGCAAGTTGTATGCAACTAAACTAAAACTATGAAGTGTCAAAATGTCATCACATAAAACTGGTTACTCATTGTAAGAATACCTCATGAAAACACTGATGAGAAATTATGTCTGTACACTTATATGGTAATTGCTATTGTCCGCAGGAACAACAGAAAGGACACTTTTGGTGTTAGAACTGGTGTATGATTCCCTTTAACAAAAATTGGAAAAATAGATCTTGTAGTTACTTCAAACTCTAACACTGTCACCACACAGATCTCTTCAATGACATCTATTGTCTAATCTAATCATTCTGTTATTGGGAAAATAGATCTTGTCACTGCAGACAAGTTAACAATTTTACAACTACATTTATGCACTGTCATCGCCAATTGATGTCTAATAATGTGAACTAGTTTTAGATTTCTAATGAAATAATTTGATTTATCATAAATTGTCTTGTTTGTACATGTACTATTAAAATATGAAGAAAGGTCAAATATTTATTTTTCCATTATTGGTTATAAAATCAAATACATCTTCCAATAAAATACTAGTATGAATTTAAAAAAACCACCTGTGAATAATGCTCAGTTAATGACTTGATGACTAATAACAGAATGCACTTGAGGTAATTTGCTAAAAATAATGAGACATTAAATGCATATTCTACTTTCTTGGCAAGAGCTTATTTTGAAGTGTGAATGCACTGTATGGTAAATATTGATAATACACATTGAGAGAATAAAACATGCATTATAAAAGTGAAAAACTGCAAACTTGAAAAGAACATAGTAACAACAGTAGAACTGGCAAACAAACT
Organism: Melanodrymia aurantiaca; assembly: GCA_032355825.1. Taxonomy (NCBI): domain Eukaryota; kingdom Metazoa; phylum Mollusca; class Gastropoda; order Neomphalida; family Peltospiridae; genus Melanodrymia; species Melanodrymia aurantiaca. The sequence goes on from JAULBR010082553.1 coordinate 9,711, forward strand.
TATCCATCTTGCTTTTATCTATTCATCATGTTAACTTATGTCGAAGGTGTAGTCTGACAATTATATCACTAAGTGCAAAGCCTGTGAAAGAAATGAGGTGGTCAGAATATTTTAAAATATCCCCCACCCTATGATATGATCGTCGTGCTTTCAAAGTGGTTTTAAAACTACAATTTATACATAAAAAAACTGTTATTTTGGAATGCAAACACTTATGAAATACCTGTACAATCAGATGTAACACTATCTACGTTGATTATATGCAGCTTCCTCTGTTATTTTGCAGAGCAAGCCATCAAATGTGACGGTAAAGCAGTTTTATATACCACAAACATATGCTATGATTTAATATATTTCTCTATATGTAAAAAAAAACTATACAGGCACACACAAATATTTTTATACAAAATGAATGCATAGACAGTTTATCACATAATAAATTTGCTATAGTTATTTTTAATGTTTTTTGTATATACTTTTAATTCTTATCAGCTTAAATGATACGTTTTGAAGTTCTGTGAATTACCAGGTAAAATCAATTTATATTAAAAGTTATAACGCTATTTATAGCAAAAATATGATTGTTAGTATTTTATATTTTGTTAAGTCCCATATCGCTATGAAATGATCATTGTAACAGTTACACATGTATTTTTTTTAAAATTTTCCCTCAAGTTTGAAATACATGTTGTACATCCAAAACTATAAAGATTTAAAAACTGTATCCAGAAATTCTTTGGACAGCACTATTATAGCTTGCATTAATTATTATTATACAACTTACTTTGATGCCAATATCAGTGGATCACTATTGGGTTAAATAACAAGGTCAAGTGTGGAATATATGCTTATTATATTCGCAGGCACTTGACATACTCCAGTTAGCCATAATAAACCAGTTATATGATTTGAAAGACCATATATTAAAAAATGGCTTAAGTAGGAATATTAATGGACAGAAAATTAAGTTGTTGCCTAGATATAATATTTCAAATCTTATAACTGGTCTATTATGGCTATATTTATCATAATTTTCATTATATGTAAACCTATTAGGTGAGTCAAACTGGTATGTCAAGTGCCTGTGTATTTGACATAGCATTTGGATTTCCTAGTTAAGACATGAACACAATCAAGATGTTAGATGCTCTTGAGTGCACAAACGAATGGATGGAATAACATTTTACCAAACTAAATAATAAACACACATACATTTTTTGATATTTTGCTAAAGAGAATCTTCTGCAGCTAATATCAGATTTGATACCATGTCATATTTTCAAATGAAACTATTTTAGCGTGAACAGTTTGCAATGAAATAAAATCGTATTAACGGGTACTCTCCCTATATAAAATAAAAATAAAATTACCCTATATTTAAAAAGAATACAAACTATGCAAAATGTAAAATTAGAACAATAATATCCTTTTGATATTATGAGGATCAGATTCATGTCGACAATGGCAGTATATCATTATCGTTGTTAAAGAGTATTTTCATTCTTAGACAGTATCAATGCCTGCAGCAACTGGTAGCACTGTTTTGGCACTTTCAAAATAGGCATGAAATGAATAAACTGCATAGACAGATTAATACTTGGCACTTGTGATATATAAAAAAAACATTTTAACAGCAACAGACACCACAGAATAATGCAAAGAACACCGAACACATTGGTGGAATGATTAAAACTATTTTCCAAATTTTATCCGTAGAACAAGATAAATTGGACAACAGTAGCACACTGATACAGAAATAATTTAAAGAAATTAGAATTGTGTAAACTGAATTCATTCGACTGACCCAACTGTTTTTAACATTACACCAAATCGGTCCCTACCTAAATTGTCGGAAGGTAAAATAGTGAATGTAAAACATGCTGGATTGCGGACACCTACCTCGCTATACCAACCACACATATCGTCAAAAGAGTGTTATTTAAAATGGGTTCTTGATTAGCAAATATATTTGTTTAAATCCAAAAAGTAAAGTGTAATAAAACAAAGCTCTTAACTAAGCTTAGTTATAAACCTAATGTGGAATTCTGTATGAACTAGCACATTTTGTCGGTGAGCTAAGAATCTGATTTAGTCTGATGCACCAAGCAACTCAGAGCTTTCCCCAGAGCCATAAGACAGCACTACTGGTTACCTGTTTAACTAAGAGCATCGATTTATTGCCAGGGCATTAAATTCAATTGTCCATCCTTGTATAATGCATAATCTATCAAATTTGTACTCATGGATTTTACATAAAATTACAATATTTTTGCTGTATTTTGATAATGTAAGTGCCATAAAAAATTCCTGGGGAAAGGCCTGCTGGGTATATTACAATATTCTCCTTCTATGTTGCATAGAATTGTATAATTTAGAATTGAAAAACATGAACTACAAGGAACACAATTATTACATGACAATGTGCAGCTGTCATGTCCGTACTTTCATTGATTGTGCAGCTTTACTAGCTTGGTTAGCAAAAAGACTTCTAATCATCAACACTTGTGTTAAACCTACAGACATCATTACAATAAGAAATATAGTTGACCACCAGTTCACCCTTTCAAAATTATGTTCTTGAATGTTGCGGTCCCGAGCTTCAAACATTTTTACTAAATTTTGTAGGTGTACAGATTTCTCTAAATTCACCTTCACATTGGCCATAATGTTCTGAAAAAAAGAAAACATTATAAATTAAATACATCATACTTAAAGACCTTCAATCACTAATGTTGACGCCAAACATTTCCACTCTGCTTCATCTCCAGACAATAGCAGTGTCTTTAGAAGTGTTCTGGCTATTTAGCTGTGTGTTTTTGACGATCTATTAGTAGTTTGTAGACTGAGTAATTTTACGTAATATAAATTTCTGTTGATGTTTATAATCATATAATAAATGTATGCAATTATGTGGATAAAAAAGGACAGTGTTTTCTCTTCTGTTTATATGCATTTGAATTTAAGTGTAACTCGCTTCATCTTGTCGTCATGTGATCGTGCTTTTCGTGCCAAAATGGTGAGTGATTCTCGAAGCAAATTATTACAATATTCATCCTCAACTACCATAAAGTTTTCTTTAATAGTGAACATTGGGCAGTTTTAACAAACATAGTCCAGGGTATAACCTACGCCAATTTTCTAGAGTCCATTTTGGTAAATTGGGAAAAAATGTGGTAAATAGGAAAAAGGGAATTTGCAAAGTAGCTTATTACCAGTATTTCTTTTTGTTTTCGCAGTTGTTACTGATAAATTTGACTCCATTAGAATGGATAAAGTTTGTTATGTATTTCCCATTTGGTAAAATTAAGTTCTATCTAAAATAAACACCTAGGTTATTTTTATCTTCCACTCATTTCACGCATCAGTTATTTTGTCTTTGTTTGATTGTACATTCATAATACATGTAGAAATATGATTTACAAGTATCCACTCAAAAGGATGTTAATATGATCTGTACTTCTTCAAATTGATGCGTTTAAGACTTACTTTAAAATCATCCAGTGCCAAGTCAGCCAGTTCCTCAAGTTCATCCTTATTAGGCTCCCAATTCTCATCATCAAAATCGTCTTCCGTACCACTGTCAGTCACGAGCTCAAAAAAAACTAACTTCCTTGAGAAACGGCTAAACTTGTTGTCTAAACAAAACTTATAGTCTCCTGGCATTTCAACTTCAATTCTGAAAGCAGTAAAAATAAAATATAGTCCAAATAGCTTCAAATAGTGGTGTATCGATTCAATGTTGTTACAGATTAACTTTAATACCACTCACAAAAACTTGCAATGCCCCTCACCCACATTCCTAACTCCAGCCACTATTATGACAAAAATACAATCTCCTCCACACAATTCTGATCTGTACATATGTACCATCGAGGACCCATACTTCGTGATAGTTTAGCTATAACGCGTGCACTGTACGTACACAAGTAATGTTGTAGATATATGAGATTACGCGGAGTCAAATACAACATTG
>JAULBR010082564.1:0-13681 GCA_032355825.1 Melanodrymia aurantiaca
GTCCAATAACCGCTGATTTATAATCGATGTGTTTCTAGTGGCGTCGTTAAATAAAACAAACTTTACTTTACTTTCGTTAAACAAACAAACTTTATCTTTACATTTGTATGTATATCCCTGGCTGTGGCAAGAAGATGGCAAATTGTCTTGCTTAGGCGATATGTGTTTGGATCTGTGTTTCAGGTCAGGCACATGCCTCCATCGTGTTCTTATGAAAGTCAATAGCGCATGTATTTGTTCGCATTTGAAAACAATTTCAACACAAGCCACCTGGGTTAAATTATGTCAGTAGTTTTCCATGAAAATACACTGGTGCGCTAATAACGTAATTCAGCATTGGAAGATTATGGCTATAAATAGATGCATCCCCAAAATACGGTGCGTGATGTGGACAAGGAATATATGTAGGTGAACACTTAATAGAGGGAATAGTTGATATAACCACAGAATTATTTTTTACAAAGGTATGACAAGACATTGCTCCTGCCTTGCATTCAATAGTGCGAGCGTTCGTGAACAATTTGACTGGTACCGATTGTGTACTATCATAGCACATTCATTTAATATTTGACTGGTACCGATCGTGCACTATGATATCGCATTCATTTAATGTTAGATGCAAAAACCGGTTTAACGAGCGATGTGCTCTCTAGTCGTGTCGTTAAACCAACTATCTTTTTTAGTCATATAATTTCCTATATTTCATCTTTTTATGACTGTTACGTTTTGCACATTGTTTTTAATTCTCCATGCCTTTCTTCACAAGTTCAATCATTACAATACACAGTTGCTAATGCAGGTTGATTTTCTTCTCTTTGTAATCAAGATGACCTTTATTTGTTAAAAATACACAAACAGGTTGTATGTAAACTAAAACAAATGGTTTGCAATTGTTTGGCATAACCTATATTAAAGTTATTGAGAGTTTTGAATGCTTACATAGCTATTGATTTTTCAGGTTTAAAAAAAAATAATGTACCCATACTTGTACGTTGTTTCTATTTATATTTAAATGCTGTTATTCAATTAATGTTCAGTTATTCTGTACTGGACCTACCAGTCCAGCTGTCTTGACTGTCTTGCCCAGGACTGTTAACTTTGTTACTGTTACTATGAGTGTCTCAGTGAGGAAACCTGCTTATGTTGCACCATACGGCTACCTTTGTTTTGTCTCAGCATTGAGGGATCTTCTATATGTACTTTTCTATAGAAGGGATATCATATACAGCCTTTGTTATACAAGCTGGTCTGTAAGTGGTTGTATTGTACCTCCCCATTGGCCTTATGGTATACCGACACTGGAATGAAATAAAAAATAGAATTAAATATACCACGCCTCAATTGGGATCCGAACACAGTACCTATACCATGTACCGTGTAACCGTGAGCCGGGTGGCTTAACCACCAGACCACCGATACTGGTACAATCGGTACAAAGATATAATGGGTATGTGCTAATGGCTAATGCAGCAAGAACATCCTGATATAGGCTATTGAGGAAAATCACGATCTGTGTCAGCAGGGCATGCTATTTTTGGACTGGTTACTGCGACTATATTGATTCTTCACTTTGACAAGCTAAGCATTTTACCAATCTTCTTTTATTGAAACGAAACCGCTTTGATTTGTGAGAATGATTTTAGATATACAAAACAGAAATCAATTTGTCAGCGGTTGATTTACAATGTAGTTTGAAGGTTAAATCCACCTGGGTTGGTTTGCTTTGTCAACCGTTTACCGTATAATCCCCCATGTACGGTTGAAAAGTTGTGCATTAATTAATGATCCATGAAAGCTAGCACAAAATTAAGCTGTTATAATAATTGTAAAAAAGAAAACCCAGTTTGCTGATCAAATAGTAACAGATGTGAAAAATAATCTTGTCTTTATAAAATTATATTGTTTAAACATGTCAGCCGTTCATTTATAATAATAGTTTCATGGTTAAAGCGCTGGTGTTTTACCTTTTGCTTTGTTAACAGGTTTACCTTAATCCACCATATTCGGATAATTCCCTTGCAAGTTGGTGCATCAATTAATTGGTGAAAGCTAGCATAAGCTGCTATAATTGTAAAAACACTTTATTGTTCAGATAGTAACAGATGTGAAACATAGTTCTATATGTCTTTATATTTGTTTCCAACCAGATATTGAAATAATTTCCCATCATTGTATTCTTTGTTTGTATAATGCGTTCAAGTTCATTTACAGCAGGGCTTCTAGAATTAAAAAATTCACTGGCTGTGCTTAAATATTCACTTGATGTAAGTATTTGTTTGGTGGCCCGAGTCAGAAATACACTGGCCATGGGCATCGGGCCACCGTATTCTAGAACATCTGTTTACAGCATGTTTTTGTTTGTGATAAAAATGGTCAGTACTTGCAAATTAAAATTAAATGTGCTTTTTGGAGTGGGTTAGAATGAATTTAAATAAAAATATAGTCCCAAGCCGCAATGTCGGGTTCACAAATGACAAAAATGTAGACTAAACATCCAACTAAAAGTAGAATCAGTACATGTACATATCTAATAACACATAACTGGCCACTTTGCGCATCACTTGTAGCCTTAGATTTGCTGTTGCTATGGACACCATCTTGGTAACTAGGGAAGGGATTATCCTACACATTTAAAAACATCAGAAACATACTCTACACACCTTAAAACATACAAATAATGAAATATGACTTCACAATCAAAATCCGTAAAGTTCCATATGCTCAATTTTGATTGGCTCTTGGTGGCCATTTTGTTTGCCATTATTGAACGTAATTGCATTTAGTTATGAAAATAACATTCTCAATTAAATTCTCGAAATAATAACATTCTTGAGAAAAGTATTAAAATTCAAGATGGCCACCACGCATGATCTGATCATTTTTTTCTTAGCTAGCAAGATGGCCACTTGACATTCTTGCAATAAACTAATCCTTCATGCCAAGTATTAAAACTCGGTAGTTTAGGAGCCCATGTTTTCTGTATTGAACTTAATGCAACATTTGCCATTTATTCTCCAAACTTATCACAGTATTGTGACACATGGTAAAAATGAAAGAGGGAATAAGAAAGCATCCCAAATGTAGAATCATTGTTTACTATTATTAAATATATAAATTAAAAGAATGTCTGCTAATGTTTGTTTTTTAAAAAAAAAAAATTCAATGGTACCTGGACATTTAACTTTGCTTTGGGATATTCGATTGTGAAGCGGTCCATTGCATTCAATTCAAAGATAGATAAGATAGATAAAATTTATTGCATAAATCGTTCCACATATGAAACAGGATGCAAAACATGTATACAGTTGACAATATATATATGTACAAACAAGAAACGGACAAGACAGAAAATTGAATAAATGCTAAAAAAAGACTACTTATTGGTTGATACATGATACAGAACAAATGTAAATGTATGCGCTGGTTCTGGAATGCTACCAAAACATTACACATTGTTGAATACCCATTGCTATATTGTATAGTAAGTACTTGCATAACAATTACATGGAGCCCCGCATTAACGAGCATGTCAGTTAACTGGGTCACTGGGGCACAAGCGGTGTGTTATCTGATAACAGCCAGCAGGTAAACTGTCTTTACTTCTTTCTTTCTTTTTTCCGTTCCTGTGTACAATGTACCTAGTTTAACAGAGAGCACTGGACAGTGTATTCCAGTGGGAGAGAGCTTCACACACAAATGGGTCACTCTGACAATCTGGAGGTAACTGTGTCAGTGGGACTTGAGTTATAAATAGATTATTGCGGCAACCCAACAAGCACTGCAAACAGTACAGGCTGGTTTGGCGCTATTATCAACTCTCTATTATCAAGCAGGCACACACATTATCAAACATACAAGTAGAACTAACTGTAAATAATTGTTGTGCTGTATTAAAGTGTGGGTAATTTTTTTTTGGTGCTTAAAATGTGAAATATTGCAAATTACAAATATGCAATTCGTTTGTGAGGTGCAAACAAGATTAAGGTGACAAGTTTCCAGTGGAGAGTGGACTTTAAAATAATAACGGTAAGAGTATGACCATGTGGAAATATTAGTAAGACTAAGTCGTCATCTAATTAAGATAAGGTCGTAAGTGACTATGTAACACCATTATCTTAATTAGGTGACGAAATGTAAACAAAATATTGCCTGGTTATATTGAATGATGACATTGCATTTAAGGACAACATTGCATTATTTAATATCAATTTATTATTTGCACTCAAAAGTTTTATTTAAATAATAGCTTATTGTGTCCCTTATGTTTTTATTTCAAAATAGTGTTTTAGAAAAAGACATGCAAAACTTAAATAATATTTTTTAGTTAAAAGTTTCATGTTGTTGCTTGCAAAAGAAAGTTGATACTGATACGTTCTGAAATATTGTGGGAAAACAACAAATATATATACAGAGGTTCTAGAATACAGTGGCCCGATGCCCATGGACAGTGTTTTTCTGACTTGGGCCGCCAAACAAATACTTTCATCAAGTGAATATTTAAGCATGGCCAGTGAAATTTTAAATCCACTAGCCCTATGGCCAGTGATATTTTTTTTTATTCTAGAAGCCCTGATATAATATAGTCTCTGTTACCCAGTTTTTGTAAATTCAACTGTCGATATGGAGGTTACGAAAACTATTGATGTTTGGTTGTATGAGACTACTAGATTCAGCATAGATTCATCAATATACATGCACCAAGAATTAGGTGACACAAATTGTTTAAAACCGCCGAATTCCATCTTCCTTTGCATATATCTTAACTTATCATCACACAATGTATATTCCACCCCAACAGAAGAAAGACTTCCCAGCAAAACTTCCGGTCACGTGACATTAATGTCCTCTTCTGTTCGTTACGCTATTATAAAGACGTTTTTGAAAACAATTATATAAAAATTATCTAAACAATCCCTACATTTTCTGATTATTATATTATTATACATACATGTAGGAAGAAAACAAAAATCCCCACAACTCGATTTACCACAGGTGATCTTAACATTTTTATACAACAATCTAGATGCAAACATGGATTACAAACGGATGTTGAAAACTTTAGGCTTTAAAAATGGATGAGCAGCTCTCAAAATTCAAACAATTTTGCAACGTCACATGATTGCCATTGCAAAGTAGTTTTACGATGGCAATTTTTAAATACCTATTCAATCTTACTATACTAATACAAACATCAAATCCGTGCAATAAAATAATCTGTATTAGCACATGTGCAATCCAGGCCGGAACTTTTATATGGGTAATCCCATGTTCATTTTTAATGGAGTTAGCTCCCTTATATTTACCTTTAATAACAAAATATTCTTAAACCATAATTAATATTAATGAAAAATATAATCATATTTGTTGATTATTTCAAAAGGAAATAACAAATAATTATCTCAATGTGTTATTTAGGTTCACATTGTTATCATTTACAAATGATGTCAAATCTTCTTTCAAACTTAACAAGCTGTCTGCGACAGCGTTTACCCATAGATTTTACAATGCGTGGCACACCTTTGATGTTTAAACAATATTACAAATGTGCATAAAAATAAAAGGTATGTAATAAAAACAGAACTTCACTTATGTTATTTTTTATTCCTATGTATTGCACTCGTTTATTTTACACAAGAATATATACCACTCGACTGGGACAATTAGGTAGTTCTGAGTGATATGGAAATAGAAATTTGTCCACGACTGGTTTATCAAATTCCGTGGTGTGTGCTATCCTGTCTATGGGAAAGTGCACATAAAAGACCCCTTGCTGTCATTCGCGGAAGAGTAGCCTATGTGGCGGAACCGGGTTTCCTCTATGACCATGTGTCAATATAACCATGCGTCTGACGTCCAATAACCGCTGATTTATAATAGATGTGTTTCTAGTGGCGTTGTTAAATAAAACAAACTTTACTTTTAGAAATTTGTAAAATAAAAAAATCTGTTTTCAAAATGCTGTTGCAAAAAAGTGGCATCATGAATCAATTATGTAACAGCTTTTGCAAATTTCGACAACTGGATGATCAAAAACATTTGCCTCCCTACTGAAAAGTGGGTTATGTTTCCCTTTGCCATTCTCCTGCTTTCTCCACCACAGTATACCTATACAGTGGAACCCCTCTAAACCGGACCCTCAGTGAACCAGAATTCCTTCTAAGCCGAACTTGTTTTATTGTCTCGTACAGCTGTAGGTGCTTTAATTAAACCTCAGTAAACCGAACACCTCCATAAACCCGATCATTTTACTTATACCCAAGTGTGTATAAAACACTGTTAAAATTAAGGTTGAGCTTATAAATTTCTTTATCGTGTTTTATAAAATATACAATTTATGTACATACTAATATAGTGTCATCACTCGAAAAATTTGATTTTAGTAATAATAATGGAGATTTTCCAGGCACAGAATGCTCCACTACTATTGATGGAGAAACTCCTTTGAGTAATGGAGAGTACTTGTAAGTTGTAGCAAGGAGCAAGTTAATTTTTGTATAGAAACTACCGAGTACCGTTCTGAATTCTAATTTACAAGGAGCGGGGGCGTAGCTCAGTGCAAGAGTGTCCGCCCAAGGTTCGATAGGTCGATGGATCGATTCTCCTCAGTGGAACCGTTGGGTTATTTCCCGTTCCAACCAGTAATCTACGACTGATCCATCAAAGGCCATGGTGTGTTATCCTGTCTGTGGGAAAGTTCACATAAAAGATCCCTTGCTGTTATTCAAAGAAGAGTAGCTTATGTGAGAAGTTAAGAAATGTTTCCCTGTCCCATGGTAAGCTTGATAACTAACAGCAACAGGTATCGGAAACTGTTTGGCACAGGGCGAGGGTACGTGAATCTCAAGTTGGCCATGAGATAACTGGATTGGCTTGTTCTGGCATTATGCTGTATACATGCGAGTAAATGATAGCAGATGGTATTTCTGGACTCCCACATGAGGTAAGTTAATTAAGTCAGTAGGTCTACATGCTATAAATATGATGTGTAGAGATTGCACGAACCTGATATCGTTATGCAGGAGGTTTTAAGTGTTTGAATTTTACCATCATAAATTGATGGTCTCCACGCACCGTTCCCACAGTTTTAAACCAGTCTTGGCAGTGCAACTGGTGGCTGTCATGTCCGGATCGTCTTGATGGGTTGAAGTAATTTTTTTTATCTCTATAAAATAAGCGATTAACCGAATTGGCAGCCGTCCAGAGACATAAACTTTTTGTTACTTCATTGGCAGCTTTTGCCTTCAAGATTATGTTCATATTAACATACTTGTTTTAACTGCCGTTGGGTGTAGTACTTGGACGTTGAAGTATCGAAAGACTAAATCACATCCTCACCAGCCCACCGCACACATGGTGTTATATACCTATGCCATGCGCACCTCCCGAAATCACCCGCCTCAGGTCCTGATGTGTGGGCGTGATGTTGGTGAAGGTGGTGTGTATGTGTGGGCGAACATTTTAACTATTTGTAGTGTCTGTCTGTTTTAGAATAGCTCTTTTGTTTTAAGCGAACATTTCATTAAGTTGTGTGCCATGTTTGTAGGTTATGTTACACCAGGTGTTCTAGAATACGGTGGCCCGATGCCCAAGGCCGGTGATTTTTAGAGTCGGGCTACCAAATAATTGCTTTGCCATGCCCGATGGCCAGTAAAGTTGTGTGCTATGTTTGTAGATTATATTACACCAGGGGTTCTAGAATACGGTGGCCCGATGCCCAAGGCCAGTGATTTTTAGAGTCAGGCCACCAAATAATTTCTTTGCCATGCCCAATGGCCAGTAATATTTTTTTAGTTATTTACATTTTTATTATCTTTATTATATTGGTATTTGTATTCAAAAGTTGGGCAAGTGAATTTTCAAATCCACTGGCCCCATGGCAAGTGAAATTTAAACAAATTCTAGAACCCCTGGTTACACAAACCTATTTTTAAGATCATAAATCAAAACGCACTGTTATCTTTATGTAGGATAAAAGATGCATATAATATTAAATGATTTGATCCATGAATAAATATGTATTTATAAACTGTATATTTAATATTGATTTAAATTGTGAATTAAGTGTTTCTAATGTTGACTAGTTTAGTTGTATTCACAGTCAGTGCATAAAGTTGTATGTATTTATAAACTGTATATTTTATATTTATTTAAATTGTGAATTAAGTTTTTCTAATGTTGACTAGTTTAGTTGTATTTGCAGTCAGTGCATAAAGTTGTATGTATTTATAAACTGTATATTTTATGTTGATTTAAATTGTAAATTAAGTTTTTCTAATGTTGACTAGTTTAGTTGTATTCAGTCAGTGCATAAAGTTGAAGCGGCTCCCATTGACACGTAACATGACTGACTGACCATCCGTAACGTGACTGACCATCCATGTGTTACGTTGTCGAGGCCTGTGTTAGGTGATCTCGACAATAAGATAACTCAATTCGCCAACTTCTCTGGCAAAAAAATATATGCTTTTATATCGATGTTGATTAATGTGTTTCTGTGACTACCAAAAGGATTCAAACGGATACAAATATGTTCCGTTCTTTTTCAATTGTAACAAATTGGTTGTGCATAAAAAGAATTATTTTATTAATTGATTTACCATTGATTTGATTGATAACATACTATCACATCAACGAATCCTATTCCGTCTGTTTAGACATCAACATGTAGACTAGTTTCTTCCACTGCGTTACAGCACTACACGAAGTGAACGGAAACCAGTTTAAATAACAGAAAGCGTTCGGTTAAATTGTAATATAATTGCAAAATATTTTTGAAGTGAATGCAAAGCCTTTTCACGTTTAACATTTATTTTTGTAAGAAATGCAGTTAAAGACATCTCCATTGCTTGAACAAAGTCGCATGCGTTTCACTGTGGCATTAGAGACATTTGAAAATAAGCACGTGATGTTCTCATGATTCATTTGTTTAATGGTATATGCCAAATGGGAGACATATACCTGACTTACCTATAATGGCAATAGAGTTCGCTTCCTTTTAGGACCGATAGAGGGCCAACCAGGCATTGACGGTTTAGTAGCAAATTTTTTATAGTAACTCCACCTTCTAATCGCGATTAACCACCTCGTTATTTAGAATGTCATCTTTTGGAAACTTCAGCCCCCTCCTCGATTTGAACAGCTAGGAACACAACAAAACGAGGTCATACTTCTTGTTCCCTTCCCTTCCTAACTACGCATTGAGCGGCAACAGTGTGAACGCAGACGAACTTCATCATAAGCGCCCCCATTTGCGTTGTGTTAAGGGCAGATAACTGAGGGATATCTCCCATTAGTTTCTACTCGATATTTCAGTATGAGACAACTTTTTTATTAATATAGTAAATAAATACTGTCATTATATCATTTAATATTAACACAGGTAGATTTAAACTGTTAGTTTCGTAACAAATCCACCGTAGTTCATTTAGTTCATTTTGATATGAAAAATGCTGTCACAAACTTTATATTTGCTTTGACCGTCTTATACCGTAAGTCGACTATTTTAATTTGCAAAGAATATTTTGATGCTAAATGCAACGATATAAGGTAATGCAAAGAATACTATACATTAATAAAACATTGAAGAAACTAGTATTCTTTACACTTCTTTATAATTACAGTTTGTTTATCATTGTGGGTAGACTATATAAACAGTTACCGATCTAAACATGTAATACATGTGTACTTGTATCTTTTTCTAGTGGCTTGTTGTACACAAATACATTAAATTTAGTCTACATAATTCATTATTGTCACATAAACATCATGAATATGCGAAATATATTTTAAAGGTTTGACCAATTATTTACTCTAGCTCTAGCTATATAACAAATTGTAAGCAGATGTGTGCCTGTCGTATGTATATTCCTGATAACGTTTTATGTACTCATTGCTTCCAGCCTGTACTCAACTTCAAACTCGGGCCATCAGAAACATTTACCTTACTTACTTACCCAGGCTCACAGTACTGCATGCTTCCAACAGAATGGCAAATAGCGTCATGCTTTTGTACTCGCTGGCTCCCTAACTGATTGACTCCATTGTGGCGAAACCTCAGTTACCAAGTACACGTTTTATGGTCTGTACGGTGATATATAATAATGGTATATCGGACGTTTCCAAGAAGTATTTATTACTGTTTTGTCAAAACGTGTCTGGCTGCTTGCTATAATGTATCATTTTTAGAATAAATTAATCAAAATATTATATTGAAATAGGAGGCTGAATATAATAATCTTGGAGTGGGGCTTATAATCCTGCGGTAAAGCATCCACCTGCAGCTCTATAGGTCGAATGATCGATCCTTCTCAGGGGACATGTTGGGTTATATCCCGTTCCAACCAGTGATCCACGACTGATCTATCAAAGGCTGTATTGTGTGCTATTCTGTCTGTGGGGAAAGTGCACCTAAAAGATTCCTTGCTGTTATTCAGTAAGAGTAACCTATGTGGCGGTAGTTTCCCCTGTAACCAAGTGTCAATATAATCGTGTTTGACATGTAATAATCGCTGATTAATACTCAATGTGTTCCAGAGGTGTAGTTAAACAAACTTTTTATCTGTGTAATAATCTTAATATCACATATTTCCAGTATTAGAATAATCAAATAATTGCATTTGATTTATATTTAATATAATTTAATTATTCAGTCAGTCAACAACTTGGTTAATATACATTGTGTATTTGTATATATACATGTAAAATATACCCATCAACATGCAAACCATTGCAATATAATAATTATTACTTTCTCACTATAAACACCACTTTCTCACTATAAACACCAGCCTCTGTGGTTAACGCTTCGGACTACAGACTGGTAGGAACAGTGTTCGAATCCCGCTAGTGGATCTCACTTTCCGACTCCAATCCAGAGTGAGTGCTCTGCCAAGCTCAATGGGTAGGTGTAATACCACTTATACCGACCAGTGCAGAATATGTATACCAATTAAGCCTGTCTACTTCCCGGGAAATTCATTTGTCTATGTAGCGGTACTAAGAAAAATAGGTTTGTCTACTTCCCGGGCCGACACCGTTTGACATCCAATACCCCCTGATTAATAATCAATGTGTTCCAGTGGTGTCATTAAACAAACAAACTTTATTTTTATGTTATATTTTGAATGAAATAATTCATTTTTTTATTACAGAAACGTGGACATCACAAAGGTATGAATTAAACTTACAACATTTAAATTATTTATCTCTTTAAAAGTACAATGCATTGTTTTAAGGTGTGTAACATACTTTTGCTTTATGGATCTTTTTTATTATTAAAATTACCATTTACTTAATTGCTAACAATATCAATGTACAATGTATGTCTAGCCAATGTGTTTCTGGTAAGAAATTCTTATGGCAGAAACAAAAATAGATTTTGTACAGTGGGTACAGTTTTCAACAGTTTGTACAGTTTGTAGTTTTATACAGTTTGTACAAGCCATATCTTTAAAATGAGTCAGTCACTCAGAGTGTATTAAATTGATTGTAGAATATTTGTACCGGTAATACTGCAAAGATCCCTCAATCCTCAGTTGTGCGAAAACTTTCTCTGATCTTGATCTGTTAATGGAAACGTGAGAAATAAGCAAGTGAATTGTGTTTGATATGAAGTCTGTAGCATGGGCGTCAATCCCGCTTTAAAAGTGGGGGGGGGGGGGGGACGAATCACATCACGTGAATACAAATATGAAAATGACGGAGACAAACTACTGCGCGCATCAATGTATAACAAAGTTTGAAGGTTGTTTCTGACGTCGAATTACGTCAACAATGACGTTCGTACAAAACTATTATAAAATGGATGACTACTTGCCATTTTAAATAAATAATGAATAAAGTAATTAAATTAGTTTTGTTTTTGATAAACGAAAACGTGGTGGGAGGTCATGTATATAGATTGTCCCCCGGCGTTGAAAAATGAGGGGGAGGCGTCTCCTCTATCCCCCACCGATCGACGCCCATGGTTCCGATATTTTCAAACATGGAGATGGACACAACTTTTTTCACAAAAGCAGAAGAAAAAAAACTAAAAATTGAGTAGGCCTACGAAGATCTAATGATCAACCTATAAGACCAGTGACAAGATCTAAAAGATTAGAGAAAAAAAATCTACAACCAGTATGGAGATTAATATAGGCCTAATGGTGCCACATTAACTAACGTTGGGCCAACCAAAACTCAAGTAGAAGTAGGCAAATGCATGGGTAAGCTTTTCATCAGATTCACACACTATTTTAAAAATTAGTCCGCCCCAACAATATTATATTTCATGTAACACGTCCACTTTGCTTAGAATTAATCAATACTAGTATGTTTAATAATAATTATGATATTCTAATGCTATCAGGGTTGTATAAATCCAATGTCAAGTAGGGCTACCATTAAAAAGTAATATATTTTCAACGGTGGCTATCATAACATGCAAGCCAGCTGTTTACCGGGTATTTGTCCGTCGTTAAGGCCAAAACAAAAATATTAAATGTTTACTTTGTTTACAGTTACATGGTGAAGTAAAATAAATAGGGTAGGTAGGTAACAAGTATCGCCAAATATTGATATGCGACACGTATCGAATACAGACACATTTGTTTTACCGACACTATGCGGTCACCAACTTCAACATCACGAAACAGTTCTTCACGGAAGACAAACCAAGCTATTGATGTAAAAATAAATGCCAAAAAAGTATAACAATTAATATTTTGACTAGAAGCTATTTCCTGTTAGTGTGTTGGTATTCGATTACCAATCGATGGTGTTAACTCCTTTTTGGTTGGTGTCATATTACATTATTAAAACAATATTAGAATATCACTTGAAAGTGTTTACATTTCTAACTGGTTGTTTCTTTGGTTGTTTCTAGTGGCGTCGTTAAATAAACAAAACTTTACTTTACTTTAGTTAATAATAATGAATACATTCAAGGTAGACATTATGACATCCTATAATATTTGTGTATGCAATTGTATTTAATATTTAAATGAACGTTTACACAATGTATTCATCCAATAATATTGTATAAATCCTGTACTATTTTATAAGTAGGCCTAGTCATCTAATTATGCTTATAATTAAAGACTAAAGTCTAGACTTTAAATATTTTATAACCAACATTTTCTTTAATAAAGTCCCAACTTTATTGCCTAATGCAATGTTAAATTAACCTATTGACCAGACTTTAAAATAGAAAACCCAACAAAGTTAGTCTTAAACATGATGGGAAGTCGTCAAAGACGCTAGTTAATGGTAACATTTCGAAAGAGTAACAAAAATAGTGATCAAAGATCGATTAAAATTGCTTAGAAATTTTTCGGAACTAAAGGCCCAGTCACACCGGGCTTGCAACCAGGTTACGACCTAGTTGCGACCGAAATATGTTGCAATCGTGTGAAAATCGTACAAAGACCGTGCGACTGGTCGCAGAGGTCGTGGGTGATCGCCACAGCAAAATCAGTCGCAGCAAGATCGATAGTCATGTTCAAAGCAGTCACACCGGGCTTGCAACCAGGTTACGACCTAAGTTTAGCTGAGACCGAAAAGTGTTGCAATCGTAGGCAAATCGTACAAAGAGCGTTCATTCGGAACTCATTCGGATTTCTTCATAGAAACTTTGATTGGTTCCGAATGAACGGGAAGTGATTTTGATTTGTTCGTAAATTATCCAATATGGCACCCGTAG
>JAULBR010082575.1:0-13681 GCA_032355825.1 Melanodrymia aurantiaca
CGCAGATGCAATATGGTGCGTCCACACCAGGATCACTGCGTCAGGGACCCGGGAGCTCGGGTCCGTGAGAACCCTGGGCTATATAAATAAGACATACTCCGAGAGCATTTTTTTTAAACTTTATTTTCTATTTAATCATAGTATGAATGGTGTGTTGTGGGCAAACAGGTCACGTCAAATAATGTGTGTGGCAGCTATTAGCCAAATGCTCTACTTTTTATTAATTAACCAGGGGTTCTAGAATACGGTGGCCCGGGGCCAGTGATTGTTTCACTCGGGCCACCAAATAATTGCTTTGGCCGTGCCCGACGGCCAGTAAAAAATTGATTTACTTACATTATATATTTTTTTATTATGTTGGAATTTTCAAATCCACTGGCCCCATGGCAAGTGAAATTAAAACAAATTCTAGAACCCCTGAATTAACATTATTTTAGTATAAAAATGCGATAAAGTTATCATTTAATTAAATTTGTCAAAATATTAGCTCAACATTCACTAAGATGCACTGAGAATAATCACTATTAACTACAAGTAAGATTAAAAGTAAAGTTATTCTTTTTAATATTACTGTTGCAATTTTGTTTGTATATGATATGTTTTTTTTGGGTTATTTTACAGCTTATGATGTGATAGCTCCTGATAAGACCAAAGTATCGTGGCATGAACCAAATGTAATGTTTTCTTCGGCACAGTCACTGAATACTGGTGCAGATACAGCTTCTATAGCATCATCAACATGTAAATATATTTTACTTTCTGTTTGTTTAGAAATTTTATACATTCAAACCTGCTTGAGGGGCCACTTACATGTACATGTTACATTGATCATGTATACTAAGAAATCACCTGTCTTAAAGGTCACCATAATAATTTCCCAAATCATCAAGTTTAGTGCATTATGACCTGTATTAGGCAGCCATCTGTCATAAGATGTCACTTTTATTACTGTCTAATGTGGTCGGTTAAGGCAGGTCTCATTGTAATTAGTATATTATCCACTTGAATTGTATATATTATAAAGTTACATTAATTGCATTTATCATTGTGGAATCTAATCCAATTAAACAAATTATATTTTAAATATACCAATTTGATCCAAAGTAAATGTTCAATGAAAATAGACAATTTAAACTCCACTCTATTTAACCTATATATATATATATATATATTGATTGGGAATTAGATCTACATTTTGTATCCTGTATCTTATACATGTAAAATAAATGTTGGTCTTGAATGTAAAATGCTTGTTTCATGACAAGAGGGTCATAATTATAATAATGTTGCTAGTCTAGTTTTTAATGTTTAGTGTAATTGTAAACTTATATTTTAACAGGTGGCGCAAACAACTTTTGTTACTTGTGTTCTACAATGGAAGAACACGAAAGAAACCATATGCATTCTGTATGTATTCAAATCATATTAACAAAGTTATATGTCATTTACATAATTAGACTTTAACTAAAATTAATCTGTTGTAAAAACTACAGTCACGATTTGTCATCTCGAACTCTGTAATCTAGAATACTGGGATACCTCGAGGTTCTTTGCCTGTGCCAGCAATTTCTCTATTCAATGTAACTAAGCTAAACACGGTTATATTGTGCACAATAATCTCGAATACCTGGCTTATGTCAAGCATTTAATTTTTGTGTGTGCCTTGCTGCACTTCCATATGTGTTTTCTTGAACGGTGAAACAAACATGGCCGTAATGTTTTTGGATTTCACATGCATTATTCTATGTTCCCTAATTGAATGTAATGATATGTATTCCACAGTGGTTATTGGATACCAAATGCTCGGTTGTATCGACACTTGGTCACAGAGGAAACCTGCTGCCGCCACATAGGCTACTCTTCTTTGAATAACAACAAGGGATCTTTTATGTGTACTTTCCCACGGACAGGAAAGCACACACCACAGCCGTTGATAGACCAGTCGTGGCTCACTGTTTGGGATGGGAAATAACCCAATGGTTCCACTGAGGAGGACTGATCCGTCGACCTATCAAACCTCAGGTTGATACTCTTGCGCTGAGCTATGCCCCATTCCTCTGTCAGTGTGTTACAATATTATTGTGATTCAATGACAGGACACGCTGTAAAGCTTTCAAACTGGCATGTTTTGCAATCATTTATCATTATCTAGGATGAGAACTTCGTTTGTGACTACCTGTGTTGTGGGGCAGGATGTAGTCTAGAGGTAGAATGTCTGCTTGTGAGGGGACAAGGGATCAATCCTCCGCAGTGCAAACATTTTATGGGCTATTTTCCGTTCTAGCCAGTGATACACGGATAATGTGGGATAGTGCACATAAAAGAGTAGCCCATGAAGAGATGACTGAGGGTTTCCTCTGAGACCATGTGTCAATATAACCATGCATCTGACGTCCGATAAACGCTGATTTATAATTGATGTGTTCCAGTGGCATTGTTAAACAAATAAACTTTATCTTTATCTTTACCTATGTTGTATGTACAGTCAAACCTGCTTTAGAGGTCACCTGTATTATGCAGTCCGCTGTCTTCGATGGACACTTTCCTGTTAACTTAAATGATTCAATCAAGCAAAATATGACCTGCTTTAAGAGGACAGTTGTGGTAATTTTACCATTGAGTGGATCCGATGCTTAGATTATGTACAGCTGTGGCCTCAACCAAACAGTCGCCTAGGAATAGTTAGGTGCCTAGGCATGAGCAGTAAGTAACATCGCTGGCGCCATAAGCCTAAACAACACCCCTTCACAATCCTGGTTACTAGCCTGGTATAGATGTCAGTTTTCGATATATTTCTAGGTGTAGTCCGAGGGTCGTCCAGCCAGAAAAATGTTCATCTAGACCCTTGTCGGTGATCTGCCTAGGAGGTTTTGGCAATCTGCCGAAGCCTAGGTGACTGTTTGGTTGAGGCCACCACTGTAACATGTCTGAACATTTTTATACTGTTTTTTTTAATTTTCCTCCTTAACCAGGATCATCGAAGAGTGTCTAAGAGAAATCTTCGAGCACGTATTGAGTACATAGCACCAAAACCGAGAATTAAGAAGAAGATTGTCGAGCCGACACTCGTAACCGACGTCTCGTACAAAGTGGTTGTGACCACTGGCTGTGTATCGGGGGCTGGCACTGATGCTGTTGTAAGTTAGCCACTGTAGAAGGATTATTCATTTATGCCATACATGTATATTGACACCCAATATTATAGCCGATGTCTTTTTTTCATGCTGGTGTGTCGTTAAACATCAATTTAATAATAATAATAATAATAACTATAGAAGATTAATGGAGAATTCAATTTTTACCTGAAAACATTCTTTAACCTTTATTATTCATAAATATAGATGTAACCAGAATTCGATAAAATGAAAAGTGTACACTTCTAACAATGAAAGAATTAATTTCTATTAATACAATAAACATTGTGTGCACTAAAACCAACATTGGCATTCAACAGTGCTGATTACAACACAGAACATTTTAACTTAATTCCTAATTTTGTACTTTTTAGGTTTCCATTGCAATAAAGGGAACAAAAGACTACCTTCCACATACAAAGCTTAAGAAGGGTCAAAAGACAAACAAGTTTTGCTTTGTCCAGGGATCGAAGGAAACTTTCTTCGTAAAGGGTCCGGAGCTGGGAGAACTGGAATACCTGACAGTTGAGGTAAAGAACCGTTCATTAATTTCAATGTGTTTCACAATCCAAATAATATTCAGAAAGAGTAAAAGCTAAGTTCGGATTGCTTTTCATGTAAAAATATCGATCCACCATTGATCAATGTTCTATGTTAGGATTAGAAGGAGAGGGAGGGGTTCAAATACAATCCTAATTTTGTGCGGATTGTGAAACATTGATATTTATGCACAACCAGTTTTTTATACAATGGAATCTGCATAGCAAGGAGCGGGGCTCAGCGCAAGAGCTTCCGTCTGAGGCTCGATGGGTTGAATGATCTATCCTCCTTAGGGGACCCAGTGGGTCATTTCCCACCCTTCCAACCAGTGATCCACAACTGATCTATCAAAGGCCATGGTGTGTGCTATCCTGTCTGGAAAAGTGCACATAAAACATACCTCAATTGCTGTTATTAAAAAACGAGTAGCATATGTGGTGGAAGCAGGTTCCTTCTGAGACCAAGTGTTGATATAACCGTGCATGTGACATCAAATAACTGCTGATTATTAATCAATGTGTTCCAGTGATGTTAATAATCAATGTGTTCCAGTGGTGTCGTTAAACAAACACACTTTATCTTTGTATAGCATGATGGTTTGGAGAAGAGACACAGCTGGTATCTGGAGAAGATTGAGGTGACAAACTTGAAGACGGAGCGCACGTGGGTGTTTGTGTGTAAGAATTGGCTATCACTGCACCGGGGAGACTATCGAATCAAGCGAGATCTCGAGGCTCTTGAGAAAGAGAGGAAATTAAGAGGTAACAAAAATACAGTAATTTTATTGTTCTCATACAGGAGCGGGGGAGTAGCTTGGTGCAATAGCGTCCGCCTGAGGTTCGATAGGTCGATGGATCTATCAAAAAAACAAACAAACAAACGTTATCTTTTATCTTTGTTCTCATATGGTGTACATTCACTGCAGCAGTTATCTTCCCTTTACATTAAACTGTCAACTGCACAAGAGCAACTCCTCAAAAAAACATTACATTTTCTCAAGGGATAGTAATGATGTTAATACAAAAATTATATAAATACATGTACTATCCCACTTTAGAAACTGTTTTTTTTATCCAGATTTACAAATAATTACATATGGAACTGTCAGTGTTATTGGGATCAGTAGCATGTTCTGAAAACAAATATATCACAAATACTTGCTAGACTGGCGTTTCCACTGAGCATTAAATTACATGCTTTGTACCAGTAAAATTATATGCAACTTTCATGCGCACCAATTTTGGGTGGAAATAGCATTATGTTGGAATGGTATACATTGTATTCCTGAAAAGGAAAAATATTCAAATTTGTCTATATTTCATGTATTGGTTAAATAATTATGTCATATGCTTGATTGTTTTGCTTTTTTAGGTGGCATCCAAGGTAATATTACAAGCATTCTACTCATATATAATAATAATAATAATAATAATAATATTGAATGTATAGTATTCATAAGAATAATACCTCTTAAGTTGCAGGAATTTGATTTGTTTGTAGAATTTAACTGTGATCTGCTGTGAAAGTTTTAACCTCTGACCTTAAAGCTTACCAATCCTTATTTTAGTGTAATTGTCTGTGAAATGATAACAATGAACACACTATTTTACACTTCTGCAATCATGTTTCAGTAAAAGAAATTTGTACACACTGAGACTGATAAATATATAATTACTGTCATTTGGGAAAGTAACACAAACAGGATATTATTGTAATAAATGCGTCTAGAAGTAACTGGCAATAATATTGTGTTGTAAAAATATTATAAATTCTAGATGTAATTTGAAGTGCTTTAGTGTAGAACAATTCAAGTAATAGAATGTTATGAAAATATAACCTCTATTTCTGTTCAACTTAGACTTCATTTCAAACTCTACATGTACTTGCTATGAATCTTTTCCTCTCTTTTCTGATGTAAATACATTTTAGTAATAAAGGACTGGAAATATGTTACAAATAGCAATAGCTTTGCAAGGACGGTGGCGTTCATCTTGAGACTAGGAATTGTGGCTTTATAAGCTTGTGAATAACATCTAATGTTTGTATTGAAAGTAATAAACTAATACACTTTGTAATAACAGTGTCTAATCAGTTTGCGTTGTTTAATAAAACCAGACTGGATTGTGTATTTATATTTACATAATTATAATTATGTTTTATAAAAATATTATTATACATGTACATGTAGTTCTTTATATGATGCATACATTTTAATTATAGTGTAACATGGTATATTCTCTATTTACTAAACAACTACTATATATACAAATATATATGTATTAACAAACTTGATGAATAACGTCTCAACTCTTTTTCTTTCCCCTGTTCAGCCAGGCAGATCATTATCCATATTTTAGTACGTATTATAAACGTCTACTCAGCATGAGTCTCCATGCCTAGAACTTTGCCAGTCACAAGTACATGTACATGTACAAGTGCATACTACATGCATGTACATGTATGAGTCTCCATGCCTAGAACTTTGCCAGTCACAAGTACATGCACAAGTGCATACTACATGCATGTACATGTATGTCCTTTGCATGTGTATAATCATCATCTTCTTTCCCAAATGTTTTACTGACCACAAGTAGGGATTATGCATTTTATTTCTGGCTGACTATAGTTATTCTGAAGGTCTGGAGCCTGTTTCACAAAGCATTTACAACTAGTTGTGGTCGTAAACGTAAGTATGTGACAAAAAATGTTTCCCAAAATATAATTAAACATACTTGTGTCCAAGAATGAATAGCATCCTCGGGTAATACGCAACAAATGTCCAAAAACCCATGACGTCTCAGCTATGAACAATAGTCGTATCACTAACAGTTAGCGATCAAAATTTCTCTACTTACGTTTACGTCCACAACTAGTCGTTTTGTGAAACAGGCCCCAGCTCTTTATATGCAGCATAGTATTATTTTTTGTTGCTTGATTGTTATTACATGTACATCTAGGCGTTCTAGAATATGGTGGCCCAAAGCCCACGGCCACCAAACAAATACTTTCATCAAGTGAATATTTAAGCATGGCCAGTGAATTTTATTTTAATTCTGGAAGCCCTGTGTACATCAGGCATAAAATATGCACACAATTATTCAAGTATAGAAAGCCTCTACATATAAAACAAGTGCAGAATCCTGCTATTGGTATTTTTATAATTTAGTTTTCAAGTACATCTGTACATGCATGTACATGTAACTTGGGTAAGTATTGTCAGGGAAAATAAATGTTATAGACAAACATTTGATAATTTATGTTGCTATTTTGTTTAAAGAGTATGAGGTGACGGTGATAACGAGCAAGAAACGATTGGCTGGAACTGATGCTAAGGTTTATATTACAATCCACGGGACTGAGGGAACTAGCAGCAAAATCCACCTTGATACACCCAACATGGATCCTTTTGAAAGGGGCAAAACTGACAAGTTCATCCTAAAGTTCAGAGACGTGGGGGAAATCAAGAAAATCAGGTTTATACATCACACACCATACATACTATCTAAGTAAATTTTTAATAAGAGGAATATGCAAATTACTGAATTATATTTCAGTTTCGTGTGTCAAGTATACATCTACTTTTCAAGTATGGGGATTGTATTTGTGTTTACCAGAAGATGTGTCACGCTTGTAATTACATCACTGTTTTTGAGTGGGTGGGGCGAGGGGTGGGGGGGGGGGTTCAATTTTAGTGACACTTTTATTTTTAAGGCCAAAAAAGGTTAGGTTAATGTATGGTTTCCTGTTGACCCTAAGGTTTATTTTTTACATTTGTTTTAACATTTTCCAATGATAGAATACCGTACTGAAAAAAACTGAAGGTAATCTCGACGTTCGGACCTTTTTTTTTTCACCATGAAACCGTAAATAATTTCTTTTTACCTAAAGGCATACTAGTTGACATAAAGTGTATGAATGTTCTGTTGACATTACATGTATATAAATCTAAATTCATGTTTTTAAAATATTCTTGACAGGATTGAACATGACGGAAGTGGACTTGCTTCAGGATGGCATCTCGACAGGGTGAGTATATTTGAATAATCTGCAACTCGATATTACAGATAATTAACCCATGTGAGAACTAAAATATCACATGGGGGTTGTTACTTTCGAATAGGTGTGTAAGAAGATCTGTTTGGTTCATTGGACACTTATACGAATGCACAGCAAAGGGTTAATTCATATTCGACATCGGCTGATTTCACTAGTTTTACATTCTTTACAACTCCAAATTAATTGGAAAACATTTATTTAACTTTTTTTTTCACAATTTATACAAAAAAATTAAACATTTTTGGCAGGGGACGCCATTTTTGCAACTATAGCCATCCCCCTTTAATGTCAATATTGAGCATGAAAATCTTTCTATCACCAGATTATAATTCAAGACCTTAAACATACGAATAACATTTACTACTTCCTGTACGGAGGTTGGTTATCGAGAGGTGCTGGGGATGGTCAGCTGTGGAGAGACATCAAGGCAAAGAGGAAGTTACCAAGTGAAGTGACAAGAGGTAAACTACATAATTAAACCAATTGTTTAAATATATACATTGT
Source organism: Melanodrymia aurantiaca (assembly GCA_032355825.1). Classification (NCBI taxonomy): domain Eukaryota; kingdom Metazoa; phylum Mollusca; class Gastropoda; order Neomphalida; family Peltospiridae; genus Melanodrymia; species Melanodrymia aurantiaca. The sequence goes on from JAULBR010082575.1 coordinate 8,235, forward strand.
TTAGGCCTAAAAAAACAAGTGTGTTTTTAGTTTTCCAAATGAGCTTAATTTTAATGAAACATTAAAAAAATATTTTGTGAAAAAAAAAAATTTAACATAACAATTTAAATTTCCTACCTACCTACCCTATTCTTTTCAAGGATGAAACCAAAACAATACATTTTAATTTGTGATAAAAAATAATTTATGTAACTTACTTTTGGTATGTTCAATAATTATATTTGTGTGCTAACCAAAAATACCAGTACATGTACATGTACCTATTATGTGTTCCTGTAAATTATAATGTAATTCATGTTTTCAAGTTACAGCAAAGGAAAAATCTGCAGTTTTGTCTAAAAGTGGTTTGTACAAGCATCTCTTGATCTGCATGAATGCTATATTTGATTGTATCAGCATGACATACATTACAATCAAATAACAGTCAATTCTCTTTATAACATCCAATTATGATATCCCAGTGAAGTCGAAGAATTTCAGGTTTCCACTAGTTTCCACTGACGGTTCAGGCACCCCTGCCCCTCACCAACCCTCACATCTTGAGCTTGGTTTAGCTACATCTATAAAAGACCAAGCTGGACTATATGTTAAAACCAGACTTCATGGTATAGTGGTTAGACCAAAAGGCTAAAGACTGATGATACATGTAGGCACATGTACTGGGTTCGAATCCTGCATGAGGCTTTGGGATTATTAATTGCCGTACTGGCTCCAACCCTAGTGAATACTTTGTAAGTGTTAATGGGTACAATGTAGGTGTACACCCATTACACTGACCAGTGTCCCACTACAGGTATAACAAAGGCTGTGGTATATACTGTCCTGTATGTGCTGATTAGTGATAAGTAATGGGTTTCCTCTCTCATACTAATACTTCTGTCCTGGGCAGGCAGTCGAGGCAGCATATAAATAAGTTCTAACTACATGTAACTAACAAATATCAAAGCTGGTTGTTGTACGCTCTCAGTATTGCTATTATAACAATTTAAACATGCAGCTATATGTATAATTTTGTAAACAGGGTAGCAATTCATGTGGAAATCAGGGTAAAGTAAGGGAAATTTTTTTGGAATTAAAATATCAGGAAATATGTTGGGGAATTTTGCCAAATTAAGACCCAAATAAGTGAAAATTCAGGCAAGAATAAATTTACATGTAAATGACCACGGTGTTGAAAAGTATGAATTATCGTATGTACAATCATCATGTTATCAGATTACAGACCTGTTAACCTTGAACCTTCCTGTTATGTAAAATCCATGAGGACAAAATTAGTTTGATAGATTAGAAGGAATTCTGGTTTACAGAGTCGGGTTTAGACTTTATAATGTTGAAAAGAACAATCAATTATGATGGATATTCATTGAAGACCATGCCGCTAAAGTTTGCAGGTAAATAAATACCTGTATACTGTTATAAAGAGACTTGACTCATGTACATTATCATTTAGTTTTCATAAAGCATGAAGTTGCTTTTATTTGTTTTCTTTTATTGAATCTGTTCAGGTACAGTTTTACATATACAATGTAGGTCTATAATTAACTACTTGAATCTCATTGTAATGAACAGCTTAGTAAACACTGTTTGCTTACGTGTATCTGTGAATTCGTTGTATTTAATGTATTCTATTCATTTTTTAACAGATATTTTTCACTTTTAAACATGTTATTGTATTCTTCTTACCGGTATGTTATATATCCCGACAAGTTCTAAATTGTCTAACAAGCCTATAGGCCTACTGATGACGAGATTCATGATAATACAGCATTGATGTTCAACTAGTTAACTACATGTAACTAGTTATCTCACTTGTCTCAGCTATTCTGGCCTGTCATGATAATACAGCATTGATGTTCAACTAGTTAACTACATGTAACTAGTTATCTCACTTGTCTCAGCTATTCTGGACTTTCATGATAATACAGCATTGATGTTCAACTAGTTAACTAAATGTAACTAGTTATCTCACTTGTCACCTCACTTGAACTTAAAAACACAAATTCGCAAACATATTTTATCACATTCCACTAGTGTCGATCACATCAATTAACACTTACTTTTTGTATCCCCGGTCTACTAAACTGTGAACAGGCATATTATTAGTAAACCGAGGGTCGTAGTTAGGGTTATGTTAGCTACATTTGTACGCAGTGAGCATGTTTCTTAAGCCCTCGAAATCCATACAATTTTGTGAAGGCACATACTTGATTTCTACATGGTGCAAATTTTAAAGAAAGTAATGAAATCTAATTTTATTGAATTGCAATATTCGGAACACATCAATTGATTATCAGGAATTGGCCATGGACTACGTAGTAGAATGGCAAACATGAACGTAGAAATACAATTTTAAAAAAATTGTTGTATTTATGACAGCTACAAAATGTTGTCGGAAATCAATTTTGTGCCAGCTTTGCCATCAGCATTATCGATTGACATCACAAATTTCGAGGGCTCTTTTATTACATTATAGTTCTAGATTATAGTTCTTGTATAATTAATGATTCAGCATGCTTATCTTTGAATCATTATGAACATCAACAGAAATGTCAAAATATTAAATAAAATTGCTTGTTACATGTTGTACGAATACCTCGCCAAAAATATGGATGCAGTTCTAATGTTTGTAGGTGCCACATAGAGATGATGTTTGGCATCAAAATCGGTGATCGATCCCCTTTAATTAGCAAAAATATTATAATTTCTTGTAAAATCCATGGGTACAAATTTGATAGATTATGCATTATACATTGTACAGGGACAGACAACTGATTTTATGGCCCTTACAATAAATCAAATGGCTTACAATTCCCTTACAATAAATCAAAACGATTAGTTAAACAGATATGGAGTAGGGGCCCTGTACACCTTATGCCTCTGGCGAAACCTTTGACATTACAATGTTTTTAATTATTACATTCAATTTACTAGAACTTTTAGCCTAATAATCATGAGTTACAGAGTACCTCCTGTATTGATTGGAAAGTGTGTGCAATAGATTGTGTTTGTTGTAGGTAAAAAGGTGAAGTACATTGTGAGTGTGAAGACGGGGGATGTGAGGTTCGCAGGTACTGACGCAAACGTCTTCATTCAGTTCACTGGGCCACTCGGCACGACCAAAAAGTTAGAGCTTGATGACTATCGAAACAATTTTGAAAGGGGAGAAACTGACAGATTTGAGGTTTGCTGATTATTCGACTGTTTGATAATTTCTTAATTGTTTTGACATTTTAGATGGCCAAGTTTTGTGCTACACTTAGTAATAAGTTTATGCTGCAATATATGTAACTTAGCTAGAATATGTTACAAATAATTAAATTTTTGTTACATTTTATAAACTGGTGATTAGTTTACGTGTAGCAACATGAGTTTGTCCAATTTTCAGTGAATGTTGAAACTACATTGATATTTACTTAATTTGGATAAATGAACACCCATAAAATTTGCTTCCTTATTTTAACAAAATTTGTTAAATTGTTTGTGTTCTCATTAGGAAATTAGTATTATATAATTAATTTTGTTATTTTTGTTATTACCTTCTATATTTTGCTTGTTCTATAATTACATGTAAGTCTTATGCGAATGATCTTATTGTTTCGATGTATAATTGTTTTCAGCTGGAAGCACAGACTGTTGGGCCTCTGAAGTCAATCGTTTTTGGTCATGATGATGCGGGTCCCGGTGCAGGGTGGTTTGTAGAAGAAGTACGAGTCATTTATAGTTGTCTGTCAACCCAAAAATGTGTTTGCGTGGTTTTACAGGCCTGTAATGCACATTTGTTTATCAGAATATAGAGAATACTAAACGAGTGCCCATGAGAGACTATTTATCATCAATGAGTGTGTTTTCAATCGATATACAGTGTAACTGCTGTTTAATGATCAATATGTTCCAATGGTGTCATTTAACAAACTTTATTAACTTTACCAAAATTACGAAAATACATAATGAAATCCTCCTTTAAAAAATATATATAATAACACCATACATGTATATTTTTGTTTTTCTTTATGTATAATTATGCTTTATCAATGTGTTTGCATATATTTCCTCTATTATTGCAGATAAGTGTTAGAAAATACTTCACCAGATCAGAAGCTGTTCAAAAGTTGAAACAAGCCAAAAGGAAAACGAAAACCCGTCGACGTTCCGGACCACAAGACGATGATGATGAGGACATGCTTGAGGATGATCCTGATCTTCTTCCACAGTACGAAGATTATCTCTTCAAGTGTCGCTGTTGGTTTGCCACCAACGAAGGTGACGGACTGACCTTCAGAGAGCTGACGGTCAAAGAAAGTGACACGGAAATGGATGGCGGCAGTGATTGTAAGAAATGATCTAAATTACTTTCTGGTAACTGGTTATGGAATCATTTAGGTTCCACCCACAACAGGTTTTAAAGTTTATTAAAGAGACACAATTTTTTGGCAAATTTAAAAAATAAATCTGTGATATACATGTATTTTATGTACTATAACATAGCCCTGTACACTATTATTTTGTGTGTATTTAGTGGTCAGCACAAAGTGCATTATATTCCAGGATAAGCATACTATGGAAAAGAATCTACTCAAAAAAGGCTTATTATTTTCTTTTAATATTAATTAATAACAAGTCTTGTGAGACCCAATGTAGTAATTGGGTTGAAAGTTATGATATACATGTAGGTGGGAAAGAATTGTTTATTAAAGTATTAATATTTTGATTTTCCAGGTAATAAATGTAAATATGAAGTAACCGTGCACACCGGTGATAAGACGTTTGCTGGGACAGATGCGAATGTCTTCATCCAGTTTGTTGGGTTTAATGGCACCTCACTCAAGCATGTTATGGACAATGATACAAACAACTTTGAAAGAAATGTGACGGAAACATTTAAGGTAATGTTAACTTTCTTTTCCGTATTATTTCAGTTACTATTTAGATCACCTGTTTATGTTATGTAAACAATAACTTACGACTGGTCTATTAAAGGCTGTGGTGTGTGCAATCCTGTCGGTGCGAACGTGCACATAAAAGATCCCTTGCTGTTATTCAAAGAAGAGTAGCCAAGTGTCATACATTTGACATTCAATAACCGCTGATTAATAATCAATGTGTTCCAGTGGTGTTGTTAAACAAACAAACTTTATCTTAACTATTCTAATTGTCTTCTTCGTTTTATTTCTAGTTTTCAGAGCGAAATGTAGGAGATCTGAAGTCAATAGTGATCGGCCATGACAACACTGGAGCTGGGCCTGGCTGGTACCTCGAGGATGTAAGTAGACTATAACCGTTATATAATAAAACACAATACAGTGAAACCGCTCTAAACCGAACACACTTGGGCCTGAGTAAAATGTTCGGTTTAGAGGGGTGTTTGGTTTCACTGAGGTTTAAATACAGCACATAAGGCTGTTTGGGACTTTGAAATACATGTATGTTCGGTTTAGAGGGAATTCCGG
>JAULBR010082586.1:0-24210 GCA_032355825.1 Melanodrymia aurantiaca
AGACACCCCCTCCGTGGGTACGGTCCGCCATCAAAGGCCGGAACCCGGTGCCGAGGCCGTACCCATGGCGGGTGGGTGGGGTAGTCCACTCAAGTAAAACTCTTTATAAGACATGCATCTGAAAACAATAATGCACCCCCACCATCCCCTCCCCTGCCACACCTTTACACAAGTGACTAGAAATATCCTTTAGCTATTGTAACCTACTGCACCGATTCGCATGGCACTAGAGAGCAGGGAGCAAATTGTTTTTAAAATTGTGATTAGCAGTTTTTTTACTGGATGGGAAATGAAAAAGCAACTACTGGAATTTGATTGGCACTTATATAAAATGAATAATAATATTGCATCGCGATTGCAAGATTTTGCATCGCTTTTTGCGATGCGAACCCGGCCATTTTGCAGCCTGGACAGTCCAACACTATAACCGCTCGCCCAAAGCAGTCATCCTAAAAAAGAATGCCAGTTTAACTGGGTTTATGTTGTGTACTATACTCCAAGTCAGTGTAATACATAATATTATAATAGTACATGTATTATCAGCGATTTTTCTATTGCCACTGGGCTTGTGGTGCACTCGGGGCCTTGAATCCACCAGCAGAAACACTGACCCAGTACATACACAGTACATACACACACATATTGAACGTTTCTGAGGTTAGAAAACTGGTCGGACTGAGGTCAAATCGTTGTATTTTTATAGCATGTTTAAGAAAGTATTTGATTCTGCACTTGCACTAAATACATTTATATGAAAAACATATGGACCATGGTTACTAGATGAAGCAGAAAATAGGAAAATATGCAGGGCTAATAAGAACGGGTGTGCATTCCAGAATAAACACACAATTAAATATCACCTGTGGAGAGGACCAGATGGGAAAACACACAGTGAACAGTGGCTTCAATACCGGCTCTATCACGACTGTATCACGGCTGTATCACGGTGTACACTTAATGAGGTAATTGGAAAATTAGGGACTCCATGACAGCACAACTAACCTGGCTATTTAGCATTGTTGGTTTTTATTACAATTTGGATAATAAAACTTTATGAGATTATTCTGGGAAGTCTATTTCTATGTCTGACCTTTTGATGGTCTTTTGTAGTTGGTTGATTCTTGTGTTCTGTTTGTAAGGATTGTCTTTGGGTGGCTTGTTATTTATGTGTGTGTGATAGGAAATTATGTGTTTAAATTTTAGATTGAATTACTTTCGGCTACAGCTTCTAATCTTCTCGGTTGTTTTTATGTTCCAAGCTTTTCTTGCTTCAAAGCTATTAAATCGTAGATTACAAATTTATAACCATAACATTTCTGTCAACATAACATTATTATTCTTTGACTTATTTGGGATACCAAGTTAATCGTATGATGAAAAGAGAAAGTTGTGGAAGAAACAATAAATTTGAAACAAAAGTTAATGAGGAAGGTGAGCAGGAATAACTTGAATATTATTTTCCTTTTCTGAAACCGAGTGAAAAGATTTTACTCATATTTAAGTCTAGGTCATTTGCTCTTGAAGTTGAAGAGTACATGCTCATTTGGGATAAATGTTTGGCATACAGTACATTTTCAGACAGTTATTTTACAGAAATTTGTGGTAGTTTGTAGAATGTGGGTTATAAGTGCACAGATATGCAAGGAAAGATTGTTAACTGGCTAATTTGGATACTCGTTTTTACCTTGAAACTATCTAAAAAAATATTTCAAGCAAAACAAATTCAGATTCCAATATAGCACTTAGCATGCCTCTCTCTGTGATTTTTTTTAAGGTGCTTATGTTCAAAATTCAGCAACAATACTATAATTTTACGTTAAATTCATTATTACAAATTTGATGGATTATACATTATACAGGGATGGACAACAGAATTTAAGCCCCCTACAAAGTCATTACAGTAAATGAAATGACTTAGTTACATAGGTAAGATTAATAAAAGGTAAGATTAATAACAACTACATGTAGTGGCAGTCTACCATTTATGGCTCTGGGGGAACCTCTGTCTAATGAAGATTTATGGATGACTAGACTACTGAGAATGTATATAGTGAAGGTTTTTTACATCACTATAGACTACTGAGAATGTATATAGTGAAGGTTTGGATCACTAGACTACCGAGAATGTTCCTATATATCTTGATGTCAATGTTCCTATGTATCTTGATGTCTTGCCATCTTCCGAGAGGTCGGTAGAGCATGTCTATCAGTAGATCTCATTTGCCAATTTCAAGCTGCTGCAGTCAACTTGGACCATAGACAAGACAGTTGAAGGATTCTTCAAGTCTGCTTCTGTCTCAACCCTGTGTCAAGATGATGCTTTATGGATATTCACACTTCACTGGACCCAGATTGTTCATGGTCTGATGGTCCTGCTGTAATAGCTAGCATAAATGTATTACACTGCCAAAGGTCAGATTGGCAGTAAATCTTGAGATAAGAGGTAGTTTATAGGGAAGCAGTCTCTGACCAGACCGTAACTGGGGCCAGACAAAATGCAAGACAGATTTTACGTGGAGTATAAATTATTTTGTACCTGGGTGTGAAGGGGTCATGTTGGTAGGGTGATATTTAGATTTTGTTTATGAACATTGTGTTCCTGGTGGCTAATTGGTACTTTGCCATAGAGATGCCATTAAAATGTTACAACTGGTTTAATGTCTATAGTTATAGTCCTATCCTGTTTTGGTCTTTCTCTATAAACCGGTAATAAAATCAGTTTGCATTCCACCCAGGGGAAGTTTCTCGTAATTACTTGAAGAGTCTGTTACAGGTTTTATTTAAAATTCAGAATAATAGCAACAGGAAAGAACAGTTGGAAGTATTGAATCACAAAGGTATTCCTGTACGCAGAAAACGACTCGCACCACGGGTAGTGTTTTATTGTAGACTGCTCAACCTATAATGTAGATAAATGACCTAATTGCTCATTTTTATACTGTTTAGCTTTTTTTTTGTAATAGTCTAACACTATGTTTTATAAATAACCTAATTTTAAAAGTTTTCCTGTGGGTTTTGGGGAGGGTGTGTGTGGTGGAGGAGGGGGTAAAAGTGTCAATTTTTCAGAATGAGTGGGTTAGCCAGTGTGTATAGAAAATCACATTACACTAAGCTGACTTGGAATATAGTGTTTGACATGACCAGGGTGCTGAATGACAGATGTAGATACACATGTACCAAGAGTTAAGAAACACTAAGTGCAGCGCAGAACCCATCTGTCATAAGCAATTACTTAGCAAGTTTGTCATCATGGGACAACATTGCACCACTCCATACACATGGCTTTGTGTTGTTCTCTACTAGAAACAGAAAGATCATCAAAATATGTGCATTTAGTTTTGACATTTGTTTTCCCCACCACACGTCCTGTCATTCTGAGTTGTGCTGAGCTGAACAATGGTAAACAAATATAATTGGAGCAGAGTTGATTAGTAAATCTTCAGCTATTGGATGTCGAGCACAGTGATTTTGAGACATGGTCTCAGAAGGAACCCACTGCCACTACATATGCTGGGTTATTTCTCATTCTGGCCATTGAATCAGTGCTGGTACATAAAAAGCTCTGGCATGTACTATCCTGTCTATGGGAAAGTGCTAATCAGTAAGAGTGGGTTTGTTCTGAGACCATATGTTGAAATAACATCCAATAGCTGAACATTGTTGATTATTAATTGATGTGCTTCAGTGATGTCACCACACAGACAAACTTAGCTTTATTTTAGTAGCAAGACAGTGATCTTTTATATGCATTTTCCTACAAATAGAACAGTACATACCAGTCATGGATCACTGGCTGGATCGGGAAAACACACAGCTGCTATAACATATTTACTGAAAAGGGTTGATGCTTCAACTTTATGCAGATGAGGTACATGTATATTTCTGTTCCTTAACGTACCAATGAATGGTTAAAAAAAGAATAATACAGGCTGCAAAATGACTGAGTTTACATCACAAGATGCGATGCAAAATCTTGCGATTGCGATGCAATATTACTAATCATTGTATATATTAAGTGCTAATCAAACTCCACTAGTTGCTTTTCCATTCCCAAAACTGCTATTCACAATTTTAAAAACAAATTTTCACCCGGCCCTATTTGTTTTAAAACTGAATAGAAACTGCCCCAGCTATTACATGATCCACTGTCACTGTACATGTTAAATAATCTTATCAAACTGACCACTACATGTATGAGGCAATGTGGGTGTCTGGATTCTTTGACCTGTGGGCAAGTCCACTGAGTGATCATTTCCATCCTTTGACTATCTTTAAGTCTGTTGTAACCTTTTGATTAAAGGGAATTGAGTATCAAGTCTGGAGCCTGATACACTGTAGTTGCTATTCCACATTTAAACCTTGCTGAACCATCCATCTTTGGAGTGTGGGGGTGGTCGAATGACTGATCCCATGGGAAATATGTTTGAAAAACTCTATTAGATATACTCCTTTAAAAAATATATAGATGTTTACTATTGAGGTCCATTTATTAACCAAAAAAAACCTTATATTAAATGCCATTGAAACCTATAAGATGGACATCAGGCAATGTTTTATATAATTTTAATAATAACTTTTTATTGTGAATTTAGATACCACAATTTTTATATCGTAATTTTACCTAAAGTCAATGTCAGTGTGTTTGAAAATGTACTTTTTACGTATTGTTCCCTATTTGACTTCAAGAATTTGACTTATTACCAAGTACTTAGCTTACTATCAACTATATGCTATCAAGCATTATTACTAGGTCACGGTCATCCAGTGAGCGTCCCTATTTTTTGCCGAATTTGATTGATGCTATGCCATATTTCTAGTTTGTTTTTTTAGTTCAAATATTTTATTTAGGTGATGTCTGCATTGTCGAGAACCGATCCATCATTTTACCAATTTGTCATTTAATAAGCAATAAGGGAAACCAGATATCAATTATTAATTTTCTTTACATAACAAATTCTTTTTTAAAACTAATTCTTTTATGTTTATTACAAATGCTTTACAAAACAATCACAGACACAGATTAATCTCAAATTTAATATAGTACATGTAATAGAAAAAGAATAAAATTTGATGACATTGTGTACAAATGGCAGATGAAAGTGCCGTCTGCCAACTGATGGTGTTAGTTACGGTTGCCATCTGTTACATCATACCTGTCAACTGATAGCCAATGGCTTCACTTCTGGCTACTTTAAAGCCTAAGCAATGATTGATCTCATCTTGTGAGCTTTGTAAAAAGGTTATCTATATGACAAATCTCTCTTTCAAAGTAACGTTGTGGGCTGTGGAATGGCTGCCCTGTTTATATTTGTGATTGGATGGTTGAGTAATTTTTAACTTTGCTAACAAAAATTTAACCTCTGATGATTATATCTTAATTGCCTAGATGTGACTTCTGGGCTATTCTTTTGACTTTGTGACAAGCTGCATATTTGTAGGTGATAAATAAGCTAGTGCATAATGTTTTGACTTTTTCTGAATGTTAAACTGAATTTAGAAACACTTTAAAGAAAACTTTTTCATGCAAGTACAATAATAAATTTATCCTGTCTATTATTGGCAACAATAATTTTGCAGCTGACATTTTTTAGATTCACGATATAATTAATTCCTAGTGTCCAATTAAGGGGAGATAACTTTTAAAATAACATCCTTCGTTAAAAAGGGGAATGTAAAAAACATGTTCTGATAATTCAGTAACATGCACGCATGCATAAATGTCAATGTGTTTCACAATCCGAACAAAATTAGGATTGGGTTTGACCATCTTTCTCCTCTTCTAATCCTAACATAAAACATTAATGAAATACAATCCGAACTTGGCTTTTACAGTGAAATTACCCCTCACCACCTTCCAAACATTGGCATTTATGCACGGTCAGATCCTTAAACATAAAAAAAATATCCATACAATTTGAAACAGAAATCAGAGAATGCACATTCTGAGATGCTACATGGGAAATAATTGAAAGATAAAGCATGTGTTGAAGGGAGCTAACTTGAAGATAATAGTATGCATGTTTGGGCTGGGGAACATGGAAGAGTTCTAAACAGTGCTAAAGAGATTGTTATCTGGATGTGCATGTCAGTGTTGAGATGCGGGGCAACTGGTAATCTGAGGGTGTTGATCTGGCAAAGTGTGTAACATTTGGGTTGCTGACAGCGAATCTGCGTGCAATGCAAACTATGATGCTTTCTATCACTCCCATCAGAACATCACCATCATGTTGGCAGCCTGCTTCAAACTGCAAGGGAAAAAACAATGGCTGGTCTGACACTAATCTTCACTTGATACCTGTATCAGTTAAAACATTTTGTTTACTAAAATATATAGGGTACAACCTCATCTGCGTTCAATGTTTCAAATTGTGTCCATTAAAACATTTTGTTTACTAAAATATATAGGGTACAACCTCATCTGCGTTCAATGTTTGTGTCCATTAAAACATTTTGTTTACTAAAATATATAGGGTACAACCTCAATTTCTTCAATGGACTGACTATACATGTAGCTTTAATATCAAATATATCCATGGTCTTGATGACATGATTCAAATATATCCATGGTCTTGATGACATGATTGATGGGTTTAATGGTGTTGTTAATTAACGAAGGTCACTGGCATAGTGCTTAATTAGATATTGATATTAAACCAATCCACCATTGATCTCCATGAAGGATTGTCACGAATGGTTAACTATATTGTGTGGACCAGGTTTTCATTCTGATCTCTTTCTATTTCCAATTCATCTATACATTTATTTATTATTTTAAAGGAGTAAAAAACATGAAATATAAGGAATTGTTGATTAAATCATCATACTCATAGTAACAATGCCCACATACATGTATATATTTTGATTAAAAAACATTGAGTTCTTTTGATTTATTAGTTTGATGGTTTTTAGTGGAATTAACCTTATTTTATCACAAAATTGATTTCTAAAAATGAGAAAATGTTTGGTTACTGATGAGCACCATTATGTATATACAGTTTATGATTTGCTCAGACAAGTAGGATGTGATGTAGTGACATGTGGAAGTTGCAGGCTATAGTACAAATTGCCAATTTGTATTTGGCTAGACAAAGAAACCACTATAAAAAAGATTCAGTTGAATGTCACTAGTTTAGTATAGAAAATCAGTCTTTGGAAAATCAGGTTTACAAGATAAGAGTCGAAATTGAACAATTCACGTCAGACTTGGATTCTATCCTTTTGTAACCAATTGGCAGTTATGTTTTCTGTAAAAAAAAAATCGGATTTGATTATTTACTTTCGATGGAAACAAAAATGTGCCCCTGGCCATGTATGCATGTTTAATTCCTTTGAAGTTCACAATACCAGTTAGATAAGTGATTTACCATTTGATGGAATTTTTTTTCAGTTCCCTACTCTGTCTATACCATAAAGATGTACAAACAAGATATTATTGTATGTTCACTTGGCAGAACTACTTTTTCTACTGAGAAACACAAACATATTTTGCAAACACGTCAGTGCAACTTGCATCTTCTGTGGTTTTTGCAAAAGAAAATATTTATGTTGCTAAAAGTTTTAAATTATTTTTATACCAGCCAAATTGACACCTGTAGCAGCAATGCTCTTAGCAGATCTATCGAAATCTTCTATATTTGATGATTTGTTTTATTTAATAAATTAACTGAAAAATTTGCCGTAACAATGATTATCCTTGGCCAGAAGATTGGATTTTTTAGTTGATGGATTGAAAGACAGACGGATAGAGAAACAGACGGTCACAGAAAGACACACAGACTGACAGAGAAACTGATACAACCATTTTGTTTAAAGCACACTAAGTGACTTTACTAGTCTTTGATCTCAAGTGACCTTTGGTACGACCTTATTGACCGATTTGATGAACAATTTAATATCAGCTTTCTGTCATGAATGCTATTATTTACTATTAATCCATTTAGATCTGTATTTGACATTATACTACATTATGCTTTAAATTTGGTTAAGGAAGGTAATGCATGCATTTGACATTATGACTGTAAATGAGATGATAGCTGTATATAACGCTGTACTAGATTTAAGCATCAAGTAGTACTTGTGATGGGCAGGCATGTTGGATATTGGAAGGGATTAAAGTTTTGTGGCTACTGGCATAACAGAAAAGATACGTATATATTTAGGTTTGATGGTGACTATTGGACAATGTTAAAAAAAGTAGATGGATAGATCTATAGTGATTCAGAATTTCAAAGTCCATGATGTAGCAGTCTTGGACCATGCCTTGAGTCTGAGTGACCTTTCAGTCTTGCAGTAATTTACACGTTGCTATAGAATTCCAAATTTAAACATGCCGAGTTTAATTGCATTTTGGACATTGACAACTATATATTGATATATACTGTTAAATTAGTTTTTAAAGTGTATCATCATTTGTGTTTTGTTTTAACAAATTGTTTCAGTTAGAGAAACTCATTTCTCAGTGTAGAAAAATAAATCTAGAAACATAAATCTAGTAACTGTTTGGTTTGCCAGCTGATTGATTGTATGAAAATGCAAATCACCTGAAGTTTGTTACTCGAGTGGTACATTATATATTTTAATGGAGAAAAAGCCAATTATATGTTATAAATAGGTTAAATAGACATGGTTAGCTCATGTTAATATGTAAAATATCAACCTTGTGTTGTTAGTCGATATCTGTCTCAGCAAAGTCACGACAAATACTGATTAAGATAAAAGATAAAGTTTGTTTATTTAATGACACCACTGAAACATATTGCTTATTAATCAGCAGTTATTGGATGTTAAACACATGGTTATATCGACACTTGGTCTTAGAGGAAATCCACTGCTGCCACATAGGTTACTATTCATTGAATAACAACATGGGATCTTTTACGTACACTTTCCAAGAGACAGGATAGTACACACCACAGCCTTTGATAGACCATTCATGGTCCACTGAGGAAGATCGATCTGTCAACCTATTGAACCTCAGCCTGAAACTGAAGCTATATTTAATACATGTGTAATTATTCTTGTGTGAAGAACATATTCAGTTCCAAATTGTAACAGCTATCTCAACCTCCAATGGAGAGGTGCGAACCGGGATCTTCTGTGTGAGAGGCAAGTGCTCTACCGATTGAGCTAAAGGGAAGTTCCCTCTAGCCGAAGCCAGTAGGAGCTCTTTATATAAACACTGGTTACACATGCAAGAATGAGAAATGGAAAACAAGAGAACTATAACAGTTGCCAAGTGATGGCGAAAATAACTATAGTTATTGGTGATACATCAACATCCAATCATTCATAAACAATTAGCATTGCGTGACAAGGAAACAGTTGTAGAATGCAGAACGAATGTAGGTTTGCTGTAGGTACTACTAACTCATTGTTATCATTTATAGACTTGTCACAAACATACGGTCCTCTCATGTATTATCTGGAACTGTCACTATCTTAGTCGCCATCATAAGTGCTATCATCTGGTCTCGGGATCGTCTGATGCATGCTGGGATTGTCCACTGCATGCTGGGATATGACAACTCATCTATACCATGTGTATGTGTTATTTATGAGTTGCGCAACTTGCAGGATTTCGAGATAAAGATGGTTTATTTAATTGGACAACTAGAGAACATTGATTAATAATCAGCGGCTATTGGATGTCAGACACACACTTATGTTGATACATGGTCTCAGAAAACCTTATCAAATAAGAGAAAGGATAGCACATGCCACGACCTTTGATATAGCAGTTGTACGAACAGAAAATAACCCAATGAATCCACTAAGTTTGTGTGTGACAGTGTGTAGTAGAATCTGTCAGTTATAGGTATGACTTATTTACATGCTTATATCCAATTGAGTTTCAAGCACGCCTGTCAAGGACAGAAGTTAGTGTGAGTATGAGAGGAAATCAGCTGCTTACTAAACAGTAAAAGATCTCCCACAGACAGAACAGTACATACCACAGCCTTTGTTATACAAGTAGTAGGACGCTGATTGCTGTAAGTTGTGTACCCATTGAGAATTACAAAATGCTCACTCTTAAGATTGGATGAAAAATCCCAATACCTAGTACCAGTCTTCAACCCAGTGGTCTGTCTAACCACAATACCACGGAGACTGGTCAGGAATCTATCACTGTCTGATACATATTTATAAGTACATTTGTGTATATTGGTGATGTGTGTATATACTGAGCTTGAAATAATAACTCTAAACCCATTAGTAAATGTTACAGTTTATTTCTTTCTGTGTGCTTTTGGTAAACGTTTTCCCCTTTGATCTTTTGTTTGGTTGGAGCTATCATGCTGAACAAGATAACCTTCTAAGTGTTCTCTGCACATCCAGCATAGCCAGAATGCTGTCAGATTGTTCTACATTTCACATTGTTGGTACAGGGTTCCCTTTCAAAGAGTGGAACTTTGTATCAATAGGAAACTGCAGCACCAGGTGTTTCTTTGAAGTGTATTATCATAATTTGATAGATTTCGTGTATTTCTTCTATTCAAGCTCTGCTGCTAAAATTCTGTAAATATTTGCATGTCATCTGTGTAGTTCTGTATGTGTATGTGTATATATTCAGTGACTCAGTGTAAATATGTGTATATATTCAGTGACTCGTTGTAAACTGGATTGTTTGGAACTGACAAGCTTGATAGTGTACAGAGATGGGCAAAAACCAGTTTTGACAGATCTCACCAGGATCTAGGGGGTGGGGTTGGGTGGGGTGGGTGTGTGGGTGGGTTTGTGGTGAACGATAACCGCGCCCCACCATGTTAGAGTTACAGACTAACACACACACACAAATTTTACCATATAATTTTCAATATTTCACACATTTTCCCCCCTTCACCCCCACCACAACAACCCTCCACCCTTGCAGATAAAAGATCCAACTTTATTTATTATTTATTTACCCACCTTGCTTCTTTAAACATTATTAGCATTATAAAAAACATGTGTATTTATGCATGATATATTTAAAGATAAAAAAAACAAAGGAATGTTTGGTTAACGATACCCACCTCAGCCCCCACTGGTGTACTATTATCAACTCTTGTCTGGGTAAAAACATTAAGATTAGCTATGTCCACAGAACACTCCTTGCCTGGGACATTCTGACTGACTTAAAAAGGCTTGGATTATGTTCTTATTGTTCCCACCGGGTTCATTACACCCGAAGCTTTTCCTATTGTTCACAGTCAATCTTCTCTTTGTACAGCCCAGCTTGTGCCTTATTTAGCTAGCCAGGTATCTATCCGCGCCACTACAGGTAGCGTAAACTTTGATGGGGAGACAATTGGATTTCTTTTATATTGATGGGACTGATGACCCAAATCGGGTTAATCTGATACCGGGCTACCACTCTAAATGCTGTGACACGCAGACAGATGAAAATAACCAGGTGCTGTTTGGCAGACCACACCACACCACACCATCTGTCCCAAGCATATGAGCTTTCGTTCAAACTTGCATTTTTTAAATCTGAAAGAAGCATTTTTTAAATGTGAGAAACAGTGTTAGTTTTAAAACCATAAATATTATATTTATTTAAAAAAATGTTTTTTTATCAATTAATTATTGTCACAGAAAATATTTTGTTGATATGGAAATTATTCTAAAATTATTTTAACTCATTGAAAAAGGTATTTGTTTACCAGACAATGTAGCCGGATGGTATGAGATTTAGTCTAGTAGTTGAAAAAGACCTCAATTCAGACAATTTTGCAGCCTTTTAGATACTAGTAATTGTATAAAAAAAGCAGATGTGTTAATAAGTTCAGAACTATTGTCTACATTTGAACATGTGGTATACCTTGTGGACTTTTGTCGACATTTACCACCTATTATTTGTTAATTTTCACCGCAAAAAGGTTAAAACTTCAGGTACACTTAGAACTGGTGCCATTTTCCACATTAATCGCACTCTAATGATATTTACATGTTCTTTCTGTTGCATAAATCATGGCATTCTGACCCATGAAAGTTACTATTAGGAAACTAAAGCATAATGTTCTCCATGTCGCCAGTTCAAAAGACTTTGCCAGTCACTGGAAACCCATTGCCAGTCTGCCTAAGGGAGGTAATTAATCATAATCAGCTACAAGGAGATGACATGTGTTTTTCCACACAAAATATTTACCTTGAAGGTCATTGACAAATGCAAATCTTAGCAAATACAAAACATGTGTCTGGGTATTTGAATAATGTAATTATTTCCCCACCAGGGTACAGAGACAGAACGCCTAAGTAAACGTGACGGGGAACAAATGTAGCAAGAAATCAAATGTTCATTTTTATATAGCATTGTTTGATAGGCATCAAATTTAACTTATTAGAATGTTGTTGGTTTTTTGTCTATTCTATTGTTCGTTGTAATTTTCACTGTTCAGTAATTGATTTATTGACAATTAAAACAAATTTTTTCCTTCGCCATTGTTAGTGGAGTATGTTGAGTATTGAGCTGGAAACAAACTCTTTTTTTCTTCGGCTTTTAAGCTGATGTCATCCACACGTGTATGCCTAAGCTGACTCCAGTCTTTTTGTATTATCGGTTATAACAGATAATCATGTACTGTGCTCTCAGTATAATGATTTAAGAATCAATATCTTTCAAGTCTCCATAATTTAGCTAAGGATGGTTGTTTTTTTTTACGTTCATAAAGACGGAGAAATCAAGGTGATGATAATTTATGCTCTTAACCAAAGATCTCACAAAACAGCAAGCTTTTTTACTTGAGATTAAATTGTTAAGTGGTTCAAATTTACATCTGACAAGTTTAATAATAGAGAATGGGTTTGGATGAGTTATAAGCATTAATGTCAAATTACAGTTTGAAGATTTTTGATACGTAGCGGTCTATTTAATTTTGACTTAGCTGACCTATTTGTTATTTGATAATAGGTATGTTGTTTATCACATAATGCTAGGCCAGATTACACCAGATACCCTATTAAATGTGATATCATAAGGCCACAGCATGAGTCCAAACAAGAACAGACTCCGCTCTTGAAGATAACAATATTTTATTTCATTTTGTTATAGTAAATAATTGTCTCAAGTATAGGAACTGAGTGGCCGAACGATGGTACTAGAACACATTGATTATCATAGATGAGAATCTTCCGGATTTATCCGGAATTCCAGATTTTGTATAATTTTTTTTACCATTGCTAGTCCAACGCACAGTTATATCAACACTTGGTCACAGAAGAAACCTTCTGCTGCCACCTTGGTAACTCTTACCGAATAACAGCAAGGAATCTTTATGTGCCCTTTACATAGACAGGATTGTACACACAACAGCCTTTGTATTGATGGACCAGTAGTATATCACTTGTTGGAATGGGAAATGAGGAGGATCAATCGGTTGACCTATTGCACCGTAAGCAGACGCTCTTGTGCTGATCATCGAGCTACACTCACTCACATTTGTTCAACAACTTATAATTATTATATGTATGCTTGCGTAAGAAAGTTTATTTAACAAAGTTTGTATGCAGGCTTTAAGTACCAGTCTTGGGTGGTCTCTTTTTATCCCAACAAGCACCATTTCCATTTTCAGAGGATCATATTGTGCACATTAGATGTCATAAAAGCCAGCGTGGAAAGTGTTCTGTGAGCCAATTGCTTGCAAATGGCAAGTCTCTCTGGCTGCTTCCTGTGCAGCAATGAAATGAAACGGCTCCAATCAAATACTTAATGTGCACAATATTTGAGACATTTAAAACAGTTTTATGCATGTTTTATTCAGGACGTGTTCACTACTTCTATCTTGCATATCCATCTTGCAGATTTTTATCAGTGATATGTCGTAAAAACAAATTCTATGTACGTTACATCTGTAGTGTTTGCAAATACTGCTAGATAATGTCTAAAAAAAAAATGTTAGTTTCCAGTTTCACAACAATGACCCTAAAGGTTTTTAACAACAACAACAAAAAATGTTGGCAAAAAAAGGAAAAACAATACTGGCATTTAAAAAAATTCTGTTTTACAGTATATCATGTTGAATATAGAAACCAAAAAATGTAAAATAGAAAGGACTATTTTATAAATAAATAGTGAATTTCGTGCATAACATAAAGAACTTAATAACATTCCTATGTTGATAGATAATGTTTGAAAGAGGCAAGAAAGTTTTTTTTACTGTTTTTATTGAGTAAATATTATTCACTCACCTCATCGGTGAAGAGTGCTATTTCTCCGCAGGGGAGCATAAAGGTTGGTATTCATATTCAAAAGAGTTATCTCAGAATCGTAAACACATAAATATCGCATGTAAGTTGTAACTGCTGGCCTAGCAATTTCCATTTTCACATTCCTTCGAATTTATGTCCTATAAACATTAACATAAAATAGCAAGCTATAAACTGTGCTTATGAATTGCATGCAGGTTACTTCACCGAATGATCTTGAATCATGATAAATGTGTTACCAGCCTTACGTTCAATAGGGCGAGTGCTCTGGAACTATGTGACTGGTACCGATTGTGTACTGTCATATCACATTTGTTTAATATTAGATGCAAACACCGGTGGCAAAATGTTTGTCTCGGTAGCAGAATGCTCACCCTATTGATGGAAGACATTGCTATATTTTCTTTATAGAAGGAAGATTGAGGGTGATAATTGCTAGCTGTTTTTACAAAATGGGTATTTTTAAAAATTATTTATAAGTCAAGAGACTTTGTATTGGTTTTGTGAGAGGTACTGCCTCTTGTGATGTGGTATATATAAAAAGGAAAAGTTTGTTTAACGACATCATTGGAACACATTGATTATTAATCTGTGGTTATTGGATGTCAAACGCATAGTTATATTAACACTTGGTCACAGAGGAAACCTGTTGCTGCTACATAGGCTTTTCTTTTTCGAATAACAAGTAATCTTTTTTGTACAGACAGGATAGCACACACCATGACTTTTGATGGACCAGTTTTGGCTCACTAGTTCAAATAACCCACGGGTCCACTAAGGAGGATTGATCCATGAACCTATCGAACCTCGGGCAGACACTCCACACTCCTCTATCATCTAAGACATCGCCTACCACCTTAATAAATACCCTGAATCTGTCACAGCTTTTACTTCCGGGTATATATAATATACGGTAATATGTATAGTAATATATGATAAAGCAATGAAAGGGAATGTACAGAAAAGAAAGCTAGAAATCAGTAAAATATGAATATACATGTAATTGTATTTTTTCTATTGGGTACTATGAATGTCTAATATTTTACTTAAAAGATACAATATCACAGGTTTTTTTTAAGAAAGCAGAATAAATACTTTCATTTAGAATTTAAAAAATTAAATTTTCAAAGGGATATATCATCCCACAGTTTGTATGTAAATATTGTAGAAACAACTGTCTGCCTGTAACTGCAAACTTTTCAAGACAGTTAGGACCACGTTCAACACTATAAAATTGCATTCTATCAGAATGTCAAAAACACAGATCTAACTTCTTGGTTTCACGCAGGACAATGGTTATAGTGAGAAATACATGCACTCTCTTTGATAAATTGTAACAAAACAATAACAGTCATTCAGATCTATAGAGTCTATGACCTCACAAGGAGCAGGACGTAGCACGAGCGTCCGCTTGAGGTTCGATAGGTTGACGGATTGATCCTCCTCAGGAGACCCGATGGATTATTTTATATTCCGGAGCGGAGCGTAGTTCAATGCATAACTTTGAAGAGATTTTTAACAAAGACTCGTTAGATCAACATACGGTATATGGCCTGTGAAAAAAAAAGTAATTACTACACATAGTTGTATGGGGTGGTAAAAATTCATTTAAGAGCAGTTTTAATAAAAAGCTGTTCTCATCACTATTGATCTGGATTGATATTGAACTGACATAATTGTTCTTGTACCAGAAATCTGTATATTACACAGTTTACTCCATTAGACGGATCTATATTTTGTTTAAACAGTTAACATTGTTCAATGTAAACAGAACAATGTGCAATGTACTTCCTTTCCATTACTCTATGTGTAATAAAAATTATTGTATTCTGTTTGGGCTGTCCGTTAGTTGAAATCAGTAGTAGGGAAATTAGTTTCCAAAGAGGAGATATTAATACACTTCAAACAGTGTACGGGTTAAACGATGGTCAAGATCATCTTTGATTTTTGTTTGATTGTGTGAGCTGCAGCATCGTCTGACTGACTGAAGATCAATTTGCAAACGAATATCAACAACTTTCTGATGAAATGCAACCCACTTACAACTTGTGAAGCATTTATAATGGGCTTTTGTTCAATCACATTACAAACTTGGCTACATGGTTTTTAATTAGAATGCATCCAGCATTTTCATTTAGTTAATTAATTAGTTACTATGACTTATTTACATGCTTTTGTATGTCCAATTGAGGTTCAAGCACGTACAGAAATGAAGTTAGTGTTAGTTTGAAAGACGGAACCTGCTGCTTATTACTAAAGAGTAGGTGATCTTTTATGTCCCCCGTAAAGTCCATTCCTGAGAGCTATGCCATGAGAGTTCCGCACCTCCCAGGAACACCTATGTAGGATTGGTCAATGGATAGAGGATAGACAAATTTGACCTAAGAGTGAGGTACGTAACTCTAAAAGAAACCCTGAGTGCTGAAGTTGGATGTATTGGGCACCATGACTCATGTTCTAATCTTATCTATAAATATATTATTTAACTTTAAAAAATAATATTATTATAATGTTCTCAGTTTGCCTGGTAGATAATTTGGTTTTATTTTTAGAAATAACTTGTTAATTATGGTCAGCTGCAATTAATTTATAGACTCCATCTTATTTTTGTCCCTCGATATGACCATATCTTGATTAGCACTTTAGGATTTATTTATGCGTAGTGCAAGAGAGCTTTTTTGTGTATTTAGTTCGGCACTTGCGTTAAGTTGGTAAATTACTCTTGACAAACCAATTTATACCACTTATTGCTGTGTTAGCCACAGCCTCCTTGGGCTATGTTTCAAACACCATCTGTAAATGTGTTATGTAAAATTTTGACTGGCTGTCAGCCATACCATATAAGAGTATCATTACAGTATTTTCCTGTTCACTGGCTTTCATTTAGCATTTAATAAACAACTTTTTAAAGCATGTCACAAGCTGAAATAGCACACTGCGTTCATGCTGGCTTGTGACTTTGCAGGCTACGTGTAGAGTAATATATAATACATAACTAGCATTTTGGAAAATAGCTTTTTTAAATGTCAGCTTTGTTATCTCTGTCTGTAAGTTTTTGCATGTGGATTATATAAAACACAATTACTATTCAATTTATTTTCTTTATGCCTTGCAGCACATAAGAATAAAACATTTTACAAACACAAGAAGATTAATAAGATGGTAACAGTAGAGACGTCCAAGTAGTGACCTACGCTTTGCTCTAACAGTATGGAAGAAAATTACAAATACTTGTACTTGTGATAACTTGGATGCTAGGGTTGTGTAATAACTGAATAAGTTTGAATACTGAAGGGTTCCAATAACAATACTTATTAATATATATATATATATATACAAAACTTTATTCACTAAACAAACGACATCACTAGAACACATTGATTATTAATCAGCGGTTATTGGATGTCAAACATATGGTTATACACATGTATCAACACTTGGTCATAGAGGAAACCTGCTATTAGCAGTATTGGATCTTTTATAAGCACTTTCTTGCAGAAATGACATTAATATCTAGTTATTTTATGTTTTACGAAACTTGAATTAACTTTGAATCTGCTTGCCTAAAACTGTAATTGTGATGATTGAGTGAAGTGACTTCTTACATTAATTAGTAATGCATAGACAGTAACTCTGTTTCTAAAATACCAGTTTGTACTTCAGTGGTAAAGCAAATTGGCAAAGCCATTCACTGGCATGTGGCAGGTTGTGGGAGTGAACCTGTCCAATAAATGCATATAAATTTCCTGTAACTGACTTTCATGGCTTCCCCTGGGTACAACGTTGACAATTGGTTTCGCCCTTTGCTGATTTCATTAAACAGTCAAGATTATAGAAGCCTATAATTATGGTCCGGTGTCAGGCATCCACTTTAAACACTCTTTGAAACAGATGTAGACAATTACATTTTCTCCTTTTTCTCAACTAAAAAACAAATACCATGAGTAAAGTGGAACAGTTAACTGAAGCTCAATCTCTCCTGAAATGCTGACAGGCTAGAAATCACTATCTTCACTAAATTTATTACAATTAATATGCCAAAAAAGGTAATTTTTTTGGTTGTAAATCTTTTGTATTGCAAAAAATATCGATGATTTTATTAATTATATTACACAGTACTTTTGAGGCCAGCGATTTGCAGCTCAGTTAAAACACTAAAGGCACATGTAGCGGTGAGGGTGAGAGAAAAAGAAAAAGTTTGTTTGTTTGTTTAACACCTCTGGAACACATTGATGTCAAACGCATGCTTAAATCGATACTTCGTCACAGAGGAAATCTGCTGCCACCACATAGGCTACTCTTTGAATAACAGCAAGGGATCTTGTATGTGCACTATCCCACAGACAGGATAGCACACACCACAGCCTTTGATAGACCTGTCGTGGATCACTGGTTGGAACGGGACATAACCCAACAAGTCCGCTAAGGAGGATCAATCCTTCGACCCATCGAGCCGCAGGCGGACGCTTTACCGCTGGACTACGCTCCGCTCTCAGAGGGTGAGAGATGCCAAAAAAGAGAATATTTTTTTGTTGTAAATTTTCTTGCTTGAAAAAATTTATTAATAGTTGCATTAGTTGTAGTGGTCAGGGTGAGCAATTAATACCTTTACAGGTGAACATTAAGTAAATGGATTGTGACATGCTCGGTTTCCGTGAAGCAATCATATGATATCTTTTATGTTAAGACAAAGGATATAACTCACTGCCTATTATCATTAGGATATATGAGCACAATAGCTTGAAAACTGTTGTGATTGGCATTTTACCTTTTAATGTCAAATGATGGAAGAATTAAAGCATTCATTGGTGTGCTATTTGATATCCGTCCATTACGGGGAGTTTCATGGATGGGAGGTCTAACATGAGCCTACAGCTGATGGATTTGTGTTTGTGTCATGTTCTCTCATACACCATCACGGTCTCATTTTACATACTCGACAATGCTGGACTCTGTCCCATTTCACAACTTGTCACTCGCCTATAATGGTATCTTCCAAAACATGCTAGCTTGGAACTTACATTTACATTTCACTTTATCTATATATAATAAATCGATGTGTTTCTAATGGCGTCGTTAAATAAAACCAACTTTACTATATGTAATTATATAAATATGTCTGTACATAATTTACAATGGTTACATTTTTGTGCCTGATTATTATATTTATATAAAATCCTTTCTTTGCTTAAAAAAAACAATTCTTCAAATTTTCAACCAGTGATTCACATCTGGTATACCAAAGGATGTGATATATGATTTCTAGCCTGAGGGGTATTACATATAAAAGATCCTTTGATTCTAATGCAAAATAATAGTCTACATGTATATTAGCTAAGCAGTTAACGTCTTTGGAGAGCATGTGTTGAAATTATCATGTGTTTGTGACATGTCAATGATTATTAACATTTAACCAATCTGTGGCCAAACAAACCTATTTTTATAAAGATAATAAATAATATATGATTATATAAAAATATTCCTTTTTTTTTCAATTTTAGCGATAAAATGTTTTGAATATGTGTTAAAATTAGGATAGATAGGGTTACCCTAAGCACACCTAATTTTGAGTATTTTTGTAATACAAATTTGCTTAAGAATATGAATAACTATTTAAGTTAATAAGGGACCATCTCAAAAATACTGAGACTCGTTGCTATACGAATGTTTTAGGGATAGCTTGGTATAACCTCAATTTCATTTGAACCTTTACAACAAATTGTTGCCTCCTTTCGAGTCTTAAAATCAACATTTCCAATGAATTATTTATTTGTATGGAAGAGGTGGAGTGGGGTCAGTTAGATCACATTGTATTGAAAAGTCATAATCTTGAGATGGTCACTAAATCAATACCGGGGTAACTCTCCCATACAAAATGAGGATTTGAAATACAGTGAAGCCCCTCTAAACCGAACACACTTAGGACCGAGTAAAATGTTTGGTTTACAGGGGTGTTCGGTTTACTAAGGTTTAAATACAACACATAAGGCTGTTTGGGACTTTGAAATATGCTCGGTTTAGAGGGAATTCTAGTTTACTGAGGATTACTGTACATGTAAATACAGTCAAACCTGTCTTAAGCAGCCACCTAAGGGATTAACAAAAAGTGAGCTCTTAAGTCAGGTGGCTGCTTAATACAGGTCATAATATACTAAAACTGATGATTTGGTGGAATATTAAGGTGACCATTTAAGACAGGTGGCTGCTTAATACAGGTGGCCGCTCAAGCAGGTTTGACTGTAGATGGATTCTTGAAAACACCAAGCATCATTAAAAACATAAAGTAGATGTACTAGTTTAATTATTAATAATCTACCATTAAGATGCATTACTCATACTCTCCTGAGAATGCACAGCATTATAAAGTTTTATGTTTGCTCATAAATATCGTATGGTTGACCTAATATTAGTCATTTGAATGCAAAAAAACTTTTCGAAATGGCCATTGCATTTATATTAGCAGTCAAATCTGGCCTTAAGACTTATAAAATAATTTGTGTCAATAGATGAGATTAATATATTCTAATGTTCGCGGGAATTGAGCAAGTTTCCTGTAGTATTAAGCATAATTTTTCATTAAATATGGATTAAGATTCAATCATATGTATTGTATGGTCCATTCTTATGTCTATAAAAAACTGAAAGGTGTTGCGTGTTTGCTAATCCCTTTACAGTTTTATAAAAAAAAGATTAAAAATGTTTACTTCAAATAAATACAAAATTGTCAAACTTTTTGGTACTCGATCCTTTTTTCTTCCATTAGATGTTTTTGTTGGCTATAATTATGTTGCTCATGACTACGGAACGGAACGGTGAGACACGTCGATATTGACACACCTGCTCATTTATGCTGTTGACTTCAATTACGTGGAAAAGTTATGGATTTTCACATGGATGTTTGTTTTTTTTATACATACCCATTACTGGTTCATTACTGGCAGGCTGAAACTCGTCGCATGCACCGTAATGTGACGCGAGTCAGTAAGTTGGAAACTGTTAGTGTTTGCCAGTATTCATAGATCGCTTGTCAATAGCTTGATGGTGTGCAATGATCTGAAAAATTGTGGATTTTTTTTAGTGTGTCGTTATATAGGGATTGCATTTAATTCTCCCATTGTTGCCCCTGAGGCAAGTGAAAATACATGTAATGTGCAAGTGAAAACTTCACCCAGTATAAGGCTGTATTATGCCAAATCGCGACTGAAGCGTAATTATTTATTTGTTTATATGACATTAATCCAATAAAATAGAAAGAATAACTACAATTTACTGGTAAGACGATCAAAATCAGAAAAAGTGTTAACTTACAGTTATTGCTGTAAAGCATGTAATATTCATGGCTGTAAAACCAAAAAATTTTGCTTGATTTTAATTTTGTCTGTTAAATTACAAATGCTAGACTCATGACAACTAATTATAATTGGTACATGTGTCAAAGACTGGTTTGTGCTATCCTATCTGTGTGAGCATAATTTAAAAAATAGTAGCTTATATAAAAAATGTAACGGCAGTGGGCTTGTTCTGAGACCATGCTTCAAGGAGAGTTGGATGTAGTGCAGTGCAAGAGTGCCCTTCTGATATGAGGTTCGATGGGTTAAATATGGGTTAAAGGATCAATCCTCCTCAGTACAGCTGTTCAGTTATTTCCCATTCCAATAATTGATTCATCCAAGGGTTTTGCAAAAAGAGTAGCCTATGTGGTGGCAGAAAATTTCCTCTGTGACCAAGTGTTGATATAACCGTACATTTGACATCCAATAACCGCTGATTAATAATCAATGTGTTCCAGTGATGTTGTTAAACAAAACAAACTTTTATCTTTTTGCCATGTTTCAGAATCACTGTTTGACATCCAACAGGCGATGAGTATTAATTAATCAATGTTCTTTAGTGGTGTCATTAAACAAACAAAACAAACTTCAAACACACGTTGAGCCGATCATTGTTAACCAGGCAGAAGTGTGCATGCTTAAGCAGCGACGTCTTTACGAACCTGATCAATATGTACAGCGTGTAAAATAAACATCGTCATCTGCTTATAACAGACACTTTTATTTACTGTACAGCTTTTTGTATCCCATGCACATTGCATAGATGTAGTGGGTGGACATGTAGCCAGTGGGAAGTGATGATGCTGGTTAAATTAGAACACACAAATTTAGGTGTGTTTAGGGTAACATGTCAATATTCATTAGGGTAGGTAGGCCATATAATTTTATTTCCCCTAATATTAAAGAAAACTGGAGCAAAGATAGTCATCACTAAATAATACATGTATTAACAATAACCTATATTCCATTTGCTTGAAATACGTATATATTATTTTTATAAATATGTTTATAATAAGAATATCTAAACAATAGGTTTTAAAAAAAATTAATTTAACAATGAAATGTTTCCAGTAGGGGTAAAATTGTATACATGTATTTTATTTTGGCTCTAGGTTATGGAGAAGGAATACCATACCAGCCTTATGTTCAATAGGGCGAGCATTCTGCTACAGAGACAAAATGTTTTGTCACCACTGTCCAGTCACATAGTTCCAAAGTGTTTGCCCTATTGAACGTAAGGCAGACTTTGCCTGATGAGAATTTCGCCTCTGATGTGCACACTTTTGCTCGCAGTCAGAAAATGTTTGTCTTTTTTCATTAACAAAGGGCAACCTCGGTGCCATTTGCTGAAGGATTAAAATGACCACTATCAGTGGACTGGTCACCTCAGAATGACCACTGTTATTTACGGCTCTCAATGGGATCATTTGCTAAGGATTTAGATCCAATCATGTCTAGAATGTGCTGGGAAATGGGAAATTCTGTAAAAAAAGTCTTTCTAAAATATGTTGTTCAAAAGATTGCAATATGTGTGCAGTGTTTGAACAATAAAATATGTTGTTCAAAAGATTGCAATATGTGTGCAGTGTTTAAACAAAATATAAATTATTGTCCAACGCGCACGTTGTTACATGTGTATAATTTAATAACCTGAATTATAATGTTAATATATTATATTGATATATGCATGTTTATATTTAAATGTTATTCTAGATACCAATTCTGTCCATGCATCCAGTTGTCTGTCAGTGTAATTTCGAAATTTTACTCTTGCTATCATATACCAGACTGAAATTTGTTATTGATTTCTTGTTCGTAGAAAATACAAATGTTTGAAGTTGTCTCATGTAGAGATTATAGTTTGAGTGATGAACTGGGCAGTATTACAAAGTATGTCTGTCTTAGCTCTTAATTATATACTCCTTTGTATCCGTTTTACCTGACAAAACAAAAGCCAAATAATTGCATTTTTATGTCTTCTATTACTAACATAAGCCAATTTCAAGAGGAAATGAAGCGCAACATTGATTTTGTATGTATATAATTATAAATACATATGTAACAAATGTTTAATTTGGATCTTTAAAAGGTGTCTTGGCTCTAATATATATGTGCAGATATTGTTAACTAAAAACTGCTATCAATAATGTTGTTTTTATTAATATAACCTTCTGACTACCGACGTCGACTTACGTGGACAACGTCAAACTTTGCTCTGAATACCGAATGCGTACTGTGCTAGAACTTATCCAGGAACCGGATGTTAAAATACATTGAGGGTGGAAATGATGCAATGCCAATAATAACATCATCGACTTTTTTTCTTAAAGATGGCGGTCTTTGATCAAGTGTCAGAATTAAAGAACGATTGATAATTTTAGTTTGAAAAGAACGTTTTCCCTGGATTTTTACGTAGTGTAATTGCGGAACATCGCATTGCATCTTCGTGACTGACACGTAATTTGAACAGCATGGATCTACAGATATTTGATATCGTGATTCCGTACGAACTGTATCTTTTGAAATGGATGTGGTAAAGATTTTCATCACAGTAACAGTGAGAGCGAAAATGACGGGTTTAAAGTTAAAGACCCGACAGCGCAGTAAATGTCTATGAGTGTGGCTGACATTACAAAGCTTTCTGAACCGCGAACTTCACGAACAGTACAAATCAATATGAGACAAAATATAA
>JAULBR010082587.1:0-13679 GCA_032355825.1 Melanodrymia aurantiaca
TGCGTCTGAAGTCCAATAACCGCTGATTTATAATCGATGTGTTTCTAGTGGCGTCGTTAAATAAAACAAACTTTACTAAGTTTACTTTTACTTTGATTTCAGTATTGCAGGCTCTGCTGGGGCCAAGTGTCAATATAACCATTGCGTCTGTCGTCCAATAACTGCTGATTTATAATCGATGTGTTTCTAGTGGCGTCGTTAAATAAAACAAACTTTACTTTTAGTTCCTACTGGCTTCAGTTAGTGGGAATGTCCCTTTAGATCAGTTGTCATAAAGCACTTGACTCTCAAACAGAGCGTCCTTAATAACGGTTCTCCTCAATGCGGTTCAAATGTTGTTACATCTGGAGATGACGTAAGGACTGAATGTTGTGTGTTATTAACACAAGCATATACAAATATGACCGGGTCAGAACTCTTAACAGCTCAACTACCCGTGGCCAACAGCCCCAGGACGTAGCTTCACTTGACCGGGAGTGGGGAGGGGTGCGTATGTAGCAGAGTTGTATAAAAAATAAAATCCTACTGGTTTCAGCTAGTAGGAATTTACCTTTAGCTCAGTTAGTATAGCACTTGGCTCTCACAAAGGGAGTCCTGGTTCAGTTCTCCTCAGGGAAGGTTGAGATGTTTGTTACATGCAAAGGTACATTTTCGCTAAATTATCTAACCATAGAGTCCTTTATAACTGTAACAGTTTACTTCCGTTATACATACATGTAGGTACTCTATCACTAATAATTATGTACAGTTCCGAAGTTTAAGATGAGTGCCACCGTAATTACTCTTCTAATCCTATTTGTAACATATTTCTTGCTAATGTACATTGTATATCCAATGTGTTTCTGGTCATCAAAGTATAGCTTAATGTGTCCTTTTAGCTAAAATAGACAACTACATGTATATTGCAGTTGTAAACAACTGTATAGTATACTAAAGGCCGTGTTGTGTGCTATGTTGTCTTGTTAGTCAGTTTATAATTATACTATCGCTTGCTTCTATTCGAAGCAGAAACTGGGGAGGGGGAGACACGCGTGAAAATCTAAAAATTATATGATATAAAACCAGATTTTGATGGAAAATTCTGAAAAGATGGGGTGCGTGGGGGTTGTATGCCTCCGCCCTCCTCCGCCCCAAATCCGCTGTTCCCTTGACACAGACAATAACAACGATTATTTTGAGTCAATACTAGAATAATTATCACACATTTACATATGGATTGTTCGAGAGTAAAGCATGAAACGTCGTACAAAAACTCAAATTCATAACCCAATGAATGTTTAATGTATAAGTAAGCATACCATATCTGATTTTGCAGGTGTTTGATAGTTTATCACTTCAAAACAATTCCAGGCTGTCATCACATAAGTGTGGTTTGAAATCTTTTTATAGATACCAGGAAACAATGGCATATTTAAGCTTCACAATAAAGCAAACAATGATGTTTAAAAGTGGCGGACTTGTGTTATTTCCCACAATGCTGTTGGTCAACTCTGTGCAGGTGTGGAAACAGAAACGTAAGCCTTTAGAAAGAACATAACATTATTGGACTTTAAAGGTAGTCTTGAGACGTGTTTTGAGACGTGTTTTAAGACGTGTGTCACCATGTTTGCACAGTTAATGCTATTTGTAACATATTAGTGGCTTATAGAGGATTTTTGTATTATTGTAATTAACTCTTTTAAAAAAAAATTTATATTTCATAATTATTTAACAAAAAAGGTAATGCTATATCGGTATATATTTACAAATTTAACTAATAGTCTGACAGGCTCTAGCAACATTTAAAAGGATATAATTATTATATATTTGTTTTCAATCATTCCATACAGCATGGCTCAGAATTTCATCTGAATCCTGACTACAAGTGCATGTGCACACATGCATAAGTGATTCTTGTGACAAAGTGCAGACAAGCTAGTGTTCCAACTTTGTTTCCAGCTTATATGCAATGTGTTGCACAATATTAATTAAAGTGTGTAGGATATATTACGCAAGTATCTCTTTCAAGTAGTACAGGTGCGTGTCATATTAATTATTATGGTGCAAATTAAGATCTTCAGCGAGGGATTTATAATAAGTGTATTACCGGCAGTAATAAACACAGGAATACAAGACTATAGTAATAAACACGGAATGATGTTTGGATGGTAGACTATGATTTACACTGTGAAACAATCTGACAACCAAGAGGTATATCACTAACTAAATAACTCTTGAAAGCTTATACATTATATTGAGTCATCGACGCTATCATAAAACACGTGCGTTCTCATTTGAAGCAATTTCAGAAGTTTCGCAGTGTGAAGTTTATTAAGTGACAATTTACACATTGTAAATTAACTGCTATAATAGTCCTGTTCAGTTGTTTAGACCCTAAGTTTTTTTGCAAATGTTACGTTTAATTCCTATTCAATACTTGTTTCTTTACATACAAGTGAAAACAAACTAAAACCCCAACAGATTTCATATACAATTCATCACCTAAAACGCGCCAAGATGACTTATTTCAAAATTCTAAAAATCTCTGTATGTTTTGAATGCACGTTCGTCTTGCTATCAACACCGAAAGTAATTTGCATAACAAAACATTACAATCAGAGACTGTGTGAAGGCCGTTATAGCTTGTTTCATTAAATGGAAGTCATTTATAGTAATTATATATTAACACTTTGAACACACTTCTAAAACGCCTTATTCCGATTGGAACAGTACAGCGCGGTTGTTGTAGACTGTATCAGTTATTTACTGCATGCATGTGCCGGGAGTTTACACATTTGAAATAATAAACATCATTATATAATATTATGCATGTGTCATCTTGCTCCGGGGACAAAATGAACAAAGTTGTTGGTCTTCACTAAAACAAATGTTTAGAATAAGTCACAAAGCAATTAGTAACAGACAGCGTATAACACATTCTGTAAAGTTTCGTGCTAACTGACGACAACAAACTCTTATACAGTATTAGCATACACAGCTTCCACTGATATATGAATGAAAATAAACCTTTTTCTACCTGACGTCTCGCCGAATCAACACAGTAATCGGTAGACAATAATTCAATATGTCAGATAAGCAAAGGCTATTTGCAACTCTTTTTTTCGGGATAATAAAGCATTTCTATTACTAAAATTAACATCTACTTACATATTATCGCATACAATATCAATATATATGTATATCCTAGATGTTTTTGGTCATCCAAATTATTATAGTAGCTTAATGTGTACCTTTTTTCAAAAATAATTTGTATGGTACTAAAATTTAATTATTGTATGCAAAGGTCCAAGGACCATGATAAGTTACTACAAATGCATTGCATATACATGTACATAGTTATATTGATATTATAAGTAATAAAATATACCTACATGTAAATGATAACTTTAATAAATAAAGATGCTACTTGCTTACGTCATAACAATACATGTACATGTATATTGTTTGTCAAAATATTAAAACGTCTTGATTCGGTGTTAGATGTGCGTTTTACTTTCTTCGCGTTACGAACTTGATTCTTCTTGTTGCACATAAATAGCGAGATATTTTTACTATATAATTATAATGATGCAGCCGCCACTATCTATATAATGACGCCTGGTGAAGCAGTTTGAACATGTTTCTATTTTCATCATGGGAGACAACCTGTCTCGATATAACTTACTATGCGGTTATTGCCCTTGATTAGAAATTCGTTTTCCTAATAGTTCTGTTGTAGCATACTATTATTGCCTCAGGACACACCTAACTGCGGCTACGTTGTTTATAATTAATGATATGATATGTACAAGTATGACATTGTTCCCATATTTAACACAACAATTATTTGTTGTTAAATATGTCAAGAAATTACTTTAAAAACAGTTCTTTTTAAATAGTGCATGTTACAACACTGATGATATTTTAGATTCTTTTATTCTACATTATTACTACATGTAGTATTGTTTTTGAGATCAGTGGGTGTCTGATGTGATTTATTGTTTGATGATGCACACATGGTTCCTAAGGTAGAGACACGTGTGCTTGGGTCAAGTGTCCTTAACACCGCTGGTCGTTTCACTGTAGTTTATTCGTTTCATTCCCAAAATAATTATTCGGAATACAGAACTTGATGAAAAAAATATATATCGCGGGGAATATAACACGGAGATGATGGTTTTGCGTTGGCGAAAGTTCATGTGGTTGGTCTATAAGCATAGCCGTAAAAATATCGATTGTAATAGAAATATAGTTTGAGTTTGTTTCTGTGACTAGAAATTGCTTCCGATACTCAGTGACACCAAATCAATCTCACAACGACATGTGACAAACTAACTAGTTACCATCCAGTCATTTCATGTTCAGCTGGTACCACACGGAGCGATAAAGCAGTTTATCATCACTGCAAATTTTATGTAATGTTAAATTTACTGGTATTCGTCGATTGTACCAGTGTTATTTAATATAGGTTGTGCTCATGTTCTTCATATACCGTTCTCACGTAAACGTATTTTTATTTTAAAACGAAAAAGCTTAAACTACAAAAGTTTGCACTTTGGTTCTTTGAAACTGTGATATGTTCGTAACATTTCAAAGAATAGCCTGCCATCTCAAACACAATGTATTAAACTACTTTATACCATTTGACAAATCAAATTAGATGGAGCCTTCCGACCAATTCTGGAAAGCCTGATATCTCGTTTCGTATTTTGTCGGCTTCAAGGTTCTCACGGAGCGATCACGTGTCACCGAGCGTGTGTTCGGTGCCTTCCGGAAGATTAAGTTGTTGCTGAAGCCGTGTTTGATAATTGCACTTATGGGAGTTGGTAAAGAATCTATGTTGAAACGATTACTGGGGGTAACAAATCAAGCCTAACTGTTACTTGATATAGCTTGACACAGTATGAGGATTTGCTAACCTGTTTAGGATTCACTCAAGTTTAAATAAAGTAAATATTAAAAAATCAAACTGCATTGCAATGTTCTGTAAATTCAAAGTCTCTGTCTAAGATATGCAACGTCACGATTCAAAGCGAAACAAATATCAAACTGTAGCCTCGGGTTCAAGTTCAAAACACGTGATCTATCTTGCATATTCTTGCAGTCAACTAGCAAGAAATCTATAACACAATTTGATCCACAGTTTCAAATGCATAATATGATAAGTCACAATAACATTCTCTCACGACACCGTGGTACACTATTCACTACTTACCATTTTGACTTGATATCTGAAAATGTGAAGTTACTGATATATTGAGTTAAAGACTATCACTCACCGATTTTGGCACCGAAAGTATCCGCTCTGCCGCATCTGCAGACAATAAAAGTGACCTTAGAAGTGTTGTAACTTTCTTCTTGCGTGTTTTTGGCAAGGTAGTGATGTAACATAAATGTATGCAATTGTGTAGAAAATCAAAGGCCATGTTTTCTCTTCTGCTAACATAAAACTTATTTGCGTATAACTCGATTTACCTCATGGTCTCGTTTTTCGCGCTAACATAATAAGTGTAGGTCTTTAAGTAAATCGACATTTCGAATTAAAATTAACAAAATATGAGCCTATATTTTCCTCCTAAATACTTACTATACACTTTACTGGGCATATTGAGTATATACATTTGTGAATATTCAAGCCTATGCAAACTTTGCCGAAGAAGGGAAACCTGAGTACAGAATCTGGTGTTGACTTTTGCCCAAGTGAACATGTTTGTAAGAAACTGTACACCCTGAGTACTGACTCGCTACAACAGACACCTCGCAGTACCATGAGAATGTAACATCTTGATGCGTCTAGCATTACCTCTCTCATTGACTGCTTCCACATAGAATTCATTGTAATTAGAACGCAAACGAAACAAAATAGCAGAAAACAATCTTCTGTTGCTATGGGTTGCCATATTTGAAAAAAGAAAAACCGAAACCCATTATGTTCGCTACGCATAGTGTCCAACTTTATGGTTTATAAAAGACAAGAAAACATCGATAGTTTTGATTCGTTTATTAATATTAACGGGTAACCGAATACCTGAAACACGGCGTCGCCACGCCGCTTAAACCAACAAGTCAGTAAAATGTTATGATGGCGTCGAAACGCAAGATCAATGCAGCGCAAAATGGCGTTATTATAAATACTTTTCACAAGCGGAATCAATAATAGATTTTATATTTTGCCACCTTGCTGTTTGCTGATTGTACAATTAAGAAAGGGCTCTATTGGATGAGCGGGCCTTGAGTTTCACATTCTCCTGCAAGCTGTGTGTGGAAGTTCGTGATATTACCACGGTTACTGATGAGAATGTCGGCAGCTGAGACGTACAAACGTATTCTTCACGAACACAGCTTTTTGTGCTTGCACATCGCACATCGCATCGTGCGAGCTTCTTGGTATATTGACAGGTAAAAGAAAGTCAGAACTACATCAGTTAAAAAGTTCATGGTGACAAGAATGCCAACTTTTAAAGATTCACTCCCGACTTTGAAAATTGATGCCACAGTATGCAAGTGCATCTAATCCTATTCGTATCATGTTTTTTTGTTAATGGAGAATTTATTATTATTAAAATTAACATTTTCTTACAACTTATTACTACAATATAAATATAGGCATATCTTATGTGTTTCTAGTCATCCAAATTTGTTATAGCAGTTTAATGTATCATACAAAATTATTGTAGGAACCATATTAATCTGTTATTCTCAATTCACAGCTGAACAGCTATTATCTGGCTACCAAATCGACTACATTTAATATCTTATCATCCAATTATTTTTCTGTTAATTGAGACAATAATAATAATAATAAAAACTTTCCATACAACATAATTAGTATGCTATATTCTACCACTATCACACAGACTAGCGGGTCAAGGTAATTTGTGACAAGGTCAATTCAAGAGTTGGCGTTTCCGACGTCTATCTAAATACTATTCCGCCATTCAGAATGCCTACGTAGGCTTTAGATGTGACGTATTGATTATGTGGATGTTTTTATGGGAATAGACAATATTTACTATTTACCGA
Organism: Melanodrymia aurantiaca; assembly: GCA_032355825.1. Taxonomy (NCBI): domain Eukaryota; kingdom Metazoa; phylum Mollusca; class Gastropoda; order Neomphalida; family Peltospiridae; genus Melanodrymia; species Melanodrymia aurantiaca. Next base: position 7,003 of record JAULBR010082587.1, read on the forward strand.
GTCAACCACGCAGTCTGAGTGACAACTTTCTGTTTAGTGGGGAAACTATCTCAAACTGTCAAAGTCGATCAATTTATTTAATTTAAGGCCTTGATTCTAATTAGAAAGAATTCCAGGCATTTAAAGACACACAGAGAGGGTTAAAATCGAATGTCGTCCATCAATAAAGCGACTTGAAGTTTTCTCAATGAAAAGTTCATGGGAAACTTGTTGTGTACAAGGTTGTTTAGCGGTGGACTGTTACGGACAATCCGTACAGGAAGCTGACTTATAAGTTATGGATAGCTCGAGTCCTCGGCCTATGTGAATATAGTATAGGTGACAATCACAGGTAAGCAAACTGATAAAGCCAAAACAGTTATATAAAAGAAAGAAGAATGCTTACTTCATAATAATGCACGAATCATGCACAGAGTAGCGTGTTTTCAAATGAAGCCAGCTTCCTCTATAATTATGAGTACTTAAATAGTAATCACAAGCACAGGTGCTTGATTAGCGGACACTATTTTTTTTTTTGAAAATAAAAAAGTCTAAATATGTTAATGATACAATACAAGTCATTATATATTCAAAATATTACCTTTTTGTTATCTATTTGCCAGTGTCGTAAATCGATCCTTTAAAAAATAATTTGAAAGTCAAAAAAGTTAATTACTAGTAAATGTATAATAATACTGAACATATTACCTTTCTATTAAGTATTTGTCAATGTCAATGTCGTAATATCGATCGTCGTGTGTATATATACATATTTTAGTAAATTTACTAAAATAGTGTCCGCTAATCAAGCACCTGTGATCACAAACATAAAAACGGTCTTTTCACAAGTCCATGTCCAGTGATGTGTTTAGGTTTCTTTTAATGTTATCTAGATTGTCTTCATGAGTGAATCGCTTTTTTATTACTATCTGTGATTTTGATTCCTCAACAATCTTGTGTTATTGTCTCTCTGCACTTGGTTGTTATATTTCTCTCTGCCCTGGATTGTTTATTTGAGAGATGCTATTTCTCACCCACGTCTTCTTTAATTCTGCTTCATATTTTGTCATTGTTCGTTCATTTATCTATTACAACCAAAACTGATTGTCTGTCCTCGAATCCTACAGCTAAATTAATGATAAAAGAACAACATTTAATGAAATCGTAGACTAGATAAAGGAGTATGGGGGTTCGTTTGCATACCCCCATCCCTCAAGAAAATTCCCGCCTACCCCACCCTCCTGCCGCAAAGCTCCAGTACACCAGGCAAAAACTAAACATCGGCAATCGTAAATATTCTGAAAATAATGATTAAAAATAAAGAAATGATATTGTGATTAAACAATACACAACAGTGTTAAACAAGAAACATATCATGCACAGATCAACGCGTGTTATATAAAAAGCATATTCTATATATGTTATATACTGCATACATGTGTTTAGGTGAGAGAAGTGACATAAAAACCGAGAAACGTTAATGGGTTTTGTAGTGTTGAGGAGGGAGAGAAGAAAAGCACACACTATAAAAAGGATTTCAATGGTTTCTTTGTACGACACTTTTCACCGAGTGTTATTGTCATTTTGTTTTCATAAACACAAATTGCATTCCGCTTTTTCACATCCAGCTCACTCGAGAGCTGCACATATTTGCGATTCGATTTCTCCACATAAACCCACCCACATCATTGTGATTTTAAAGAAAATTTACATAACCTAGTAACTGGTGAATCATATTACAGCACTGATAGCGGGTGGAACGAGATAGTGTTATCACAATGAGAAGAGTACGCTCGACGTTGGGGACGATGTTGATGTGAGGTCGTATGTTAACAAGATAGGTTGTGATCGTCACTTTGGGAGTACAATTGATCGAGGAAACACGATGCTGCTGTGGTCGATCAGATAAAGTGTTTTTTTAACGACACCACTGGAACATGTTGATTATAAATCAGCGGTTATTGGATGTCAAACGCACGATTTTATCGGCATTGGTTACAGAGGAAACCACTGCCGCCACATAGGCTACTCTTCTAATAACAGCTAGGGACATTTCGTGTGCACTTTCCTACAGACAAAATTAGCACACACACCAAGGCCTTTGATATACCAGTCATGGATGACTGGTTGGAACGAGAAATAACCCAACGGGTCCATTGATGAGAATCGATCCTTTGACACATACATCGAGACGCAGGCGGTCGCTCTTGTGCTGAGCTACACACCGCTCTGTTAGATCAGCTGCCTGATGCTAGAACCGCTCTGATTGCAGGTTAGAGTGAAAACTATAGTTTACCTACAACAAATGTTTGCGCTTTGTTGCGTCTGCAGATAAAGAATACACCTTAAAATTGTTTCAACATTTTCCAAAATTTATTCAACAAATATAATGTATAAAAAATGGGACATAATGAAAATGCAAAACACAATATTATTAGCATAATACACAAGAACAAACATTAATGATTAACTCCTTAGACAACCGGTTACTGTAAATAAGCCACAGTACAAAATACATACTAATAAATATCAGAACAAATAAATTACACCAAACTAGTTAATTTGTTACTACAATGTACATAATATTATGGACATATTTTTAGTAATGGAAAATCACAGCATGCCTTTCATTTTGAAAACATTTGGGTTAGTGGTAAAATATTTTAATATTTGTAATGTTATAGTTTTTGCAAATTAACAAACAATGATATTCGTCTCCTATATTTGTATTACACAATTTACATAACCTATTTTCTTTTGGAACTTTAAACCATCATCCAGTTCCGATTGATAATCTTAAATTTGCTTTGTGCAATTTTGTTAGCCAATGTCTATTTTGAGCCGATAATCGGGATAAATATTTCCCAACGCTAACTTTGTGTCAAGTTTAAGCTATCTGCTATCTGAGAACCACGTTTGTATACAATGATCACGTAGTTTTTATTTTAGTTCTTGTTTACAAATATTTTGGTGGGTATAGATGTATCCTATTCCTGGATTGTTCCAAGTCACCACTTTGCAAAGAGAACATTAATGTATAATAATATACTACTAAGTTTATTTTCATTTGTAATCAATTTATTCCAAAATGACAACATTTATATTCTTATTTATATTCATATTAATGTTTAACCTGAATTGTTAAAGGGAATCTTTCTAATTCTCCATATACCATGTACAGTAATTGATGATACCATTTTTACCTTTAGAATTCTTGCAGTTGAATCATTTCAATTATTTGCAGATTTTCCTATCCCCAAATGTCTGATCGTATACTATAGTAATAAGGTTGGTTCAACCATAGAATCAAATAGTTTTAATTGTCAAGTAATGGGAATATTTTGATTACGTATATTTTTGTATAGAGATAAACGTGTTTTATTGAGCTTGATCGACCAGGCTACTGTGTTGTGCCTGCATAATTGCCACTATATTTAAAGTTTATACCTAGGTACGTGTAATCGACTATTTTCAATCGTTCGCCTTGTAATCTAGACTTTATTTTACTATAATAACAACTTTGGTTTTACTTGCATTAATCCCAAGTTTCTATGACTGTGTTTCCACGTATTCCATATATTCAAGGCATTTTGCATATCATTTGGTGTTTGGGAGACAAAAATAGAGTCATAAACATATTATATACTAAACAAATATTTCAATAAATATATCGTCGGTGTCCTGTGAAAACCTCGTATTTGCATTTTTAAAGTTTCTCAAGAGATGAAAAATTATGTCTCATCACGACTTGGTTGCAGATATTTAAAAGTTGTTTGCATAATAATTGAAAGAATACGTAATGAAACAATCTACCATATTATAGTTTTGAAAACTTGAAGATAATTATAATATACATTTGTATTTAATATATTTAATAAATTTAGTATTTCACACTAAAAATGGCCAAAATTCAACATAATATACATGTACATATTGTATATTTATTTTTATATCTGAAAAAGAGGAAATCCTTATTAAAATACTATATTTAAATTTTAAGTCTTTCAATTTTCAAACAACAAAACTATATTAGATTTACATTATGGCGATGTTCTGAAAATATCAGTTAAAATGCAAAAATATACATGTACATGTATATAATTATATACAATCTATTTCTGTGAGTATAGTGCACATGCGGTCAGCCTCGACTCCACCAGACTCCCCGGGAACAATGCCCTTGCCTTAACGAGACTACGTCAACTCCTTTTATGGTCTACAATATTTTAAATGATCATTTAAATATTAGACATAGATTTGATTGGACAAGATTCCCATAAAACATTTGTTTAAAAAATTTAATATAATATTGACATTACAAAAAATCTCCTCTGCTAATTATCTATTATGTTATGTCCTTTATGTAAACGCTTTAAAATCTTGATATTTAAAAAAACTCACACCTTTAATTGCTTTTTTTGCCCAGAATGGTAGTTAACGTCTGCATTGATAACTTCTAGGCGGTCGTGTTGTTTGTGGAGACGGAGTACACTAAGTGACACTTGGGGCTTTCAATGTCTATCGACGTCTATGATTTACCAGATCGACAGCGGTCGCCAGTGTGTACATTTCTCAAGTGATCAATTTCACATTTTCCACTTTTGAAAGGACGCGCGCCTTATTTACTTAATTCTCATCCATATTTTACTACCAAGCCAGACCCTAAAAATGAACCCATTGATTGAAATTTTCTTTCGCTGTTGTTTTGTTGTTTGTATGTGCAAATGCAGCAGAGTGCATGCAAATAGGTGTAGTATGAAATAGAACACTTGTTGGTAAACACACGTCAAACGCCAATTATTGTTTTACACATAATGTAAAATTCTAAAATCAACAGCCCCTTTGAATTTCCTTTTCCATCGACAACCTATTAATTAAAGTAAATTAACATTCTTCAAGCATATAATTATAGCCATAAGCGATGTTTTGAACGGACGCTACTGAAGGGGCAGGACATGCCAACCTCCATTAGAAATCCAGGGGTGGACTTTATTAAAGTCATATAAAAAGATTTGTTTCAGTCTTGTGTGAAATATCTCGGCTTTAGACTTCTTTTTTGTTAGCTATGTAAATAGTGAGTCTTATTTTGTTTTGATATTAGCGTTTACGAACATCACCACATCTGTTTCGATGACATCTCTGTTTTAGACACACTTAATAAACTTGGTTTCCCTGGTTTCACGGAGCTTGCCGAGCTCAATGAACACACGAACACAACGACGACGGATGTCCACCGATTTCAAATCATGCCCCGAAGATTTCAAACAGCCTCTAGTCTGAATAAAATACCAACAACGTTTTATCACACGACCATACTTTTATTTATTTATTAACTAATTAGTAAATAGCTAATTATTTGTTTATTACTTATATTTGTTATTTATATTTATTATTTATATTTATATTTATAATATTATTTATATTTATAGTTTATATTTTATATTTATATTTATATTTATATTTATATTTATATCTATATCTATATCTATATTTATATTTATATTTATATTTATATTTATATTTATATTTATATTTATATTTATACATGTATTTCTAATTTCTAATTTATTATTTATATCTATGTTTATTTATTGTTATTTATTATTATTTGTTATTGATTATTATTATTTATTTATTATTATAAATTATCATTTATTATTATGATTTAGTATTTATTTGTTATTATTTATTATTCATTTTGGTATCTATTTATTTGTATTATACATACTAGATGTATTCAAACTATAATCCATTTATTCATATTTAAAACCCTAAATATTTACATCAAACAATATTCTATTTCGAACAATCTCTTTGAAATAATATTTAATTATCTATTGGAATTATTATAACAATATTAATGTGAAAAGTGTACATGCATTAGAGTATTAATATATTCGAAGATAGGATATATACATTTTATATTAAACTGTTTCTAACAAAGTACATTAATTTTGGGTTAATATTTCGATTTATAATACAAAATAAACTTTATAAAGTCATGAAATTATATTGCTATCACGTGATGTTTATTATGTTTTAGCTTTGTATACTTGATATTCGTGGTTTTTACAAAGAACAGACAGAGCTTTTAAGTTTTATTCTGTGCTTGTGTTCGCATAAAATTAATCGATGTGTTCCAGTGGCGTCGTTAAACAAGCTTTATCTTTATCTATATCTTTATGTATTCCCATACACTTGATCTTTCCTGAACCCGATCTTAATTATAATAGTAAGTACATTAATTTTTACAATAACAAAATACATTATCATTTCAAAGTATACATTAATAAAAAATAAAAATATACATAACATAAATGAATGAATGAATGAATGAATGGAAACAAGGAATTAATTAATTAATTTATAAATTATACATATTCATTATATTAAAATGTAATCACAACAAAACATGACATTGCTTATAAATTTAGCTTACACTTACTTTAAAACGTACTTTAGAAAAGTGAGGTATGCTAAACAAAAATTATACTTATCTTAATTACATGTGTATTTTTTTTTTTAAACTTATTGACACAAATTGTGTAAACGGAGATAAATAAATACATAATAGATAATTTACATTAAGCTCGATATGTTTAAAAGCCATTAAATGATAAAATGAGTAATACCTAATGTATTTTAACGAAATATTTATTAGCATGTATACAAGAATTTAAATTAAATATAGAGACGTT
>JAULBR010082598.1:0-13677 GCA_032355825.1 Melanodrymia aurantiaca
TCTATGATCAATACACGTGTATACCTTTATTAAACCCTATACTGTGACTTATATTATCCTATATTGCAGAAATAATTCTTGTTTATTAGCAATGTTTTATTTCATTTACATTGGGGATAAACGTAACACCATTAACGTGCCGAAAAGCGGTAACACCAGGTTATAAAGTATAGGTTCGATTACGTAAATCCCATTTTGTAAACAAAATATGCCTTGTGACGGGCGATTTATAGATTGCTTATTTACAATAAAATGCCACGTGTGAACCGTAACACAGGAATAATTTTGTTTTGTAAACATAAGCCCATCCACAAAGTTATTTTTTTTTATGAAAAACCAAGAATATTTTGTTTACGCCAAGTGCACAATGTAGACAATGATTTGCCACCATTGAGGCCTACATAGCAACGCATTAAATTATGTGCAACTTGTAAATAACATGTTTTTTGGGAACCTCAGTATAAAAACTACTAGATGGAAGTTTTTTTTTAGCAAGACAAAATTTTATCCTCAGAAGAAATAATTTCATCTTGTTGGCTTCATATTAATTTGAACTACCTTAATGTGACTGACAAGAGGTCATTAGATTTTAAATCAACCAGACAAGTAACAAAACATGTTCTCGACTTGGATCTTACTCCAGCCACCTGAATAAAACGCATGAACTGCGACACCTTTTTTGCAAACTGAATAACAATCGTTTTGTCCAATAGTGGCAAGCATTTTGCTTTCATTCCTGTTAAGTGTACATAATATTATAGTTAAAACCTAATCTACTTTTCATAATTCATTTATCATCCATTTGTATTGGCCACATAACAGTACTAATCCAGTCTTTCAGTAACGTGGCAATCTGTCTGGCAGGACACAAAAAATTAAACAAGTGTTCAAGGACTTTAGATTTATTTGAGCATATAATTATGTACAATTGCCAAAACATGTTAACAATAGACTATGCAATATACATATTCATGTGTATGTATGTATATATACACACATATAATCGTTTTGTCCAAATTACAATATATTTCTACCGTAGAAAACAATTATAATAGAGTTGTGGAAACTTCAATGCAATAGTTGTTGCCATTCCATTGTTTAACACAGGATTCAAGTCACTCTGTCATTATTACTATTAGTTTAGTTTATCAAACACATACCTGCAAGTCTTAGAGCAGATACCAGCTGATAAGTTGCCAAGTTACATCATCAGTATACCCTGTTCATTCCGATTCCGAGTACGGTACCGTAAGTTGTTTGTTGATAACTTTAGTTTGGTGCAATATACCGGTAGATACAAAACCAAGACAGATTTGGAAATAATAATAATAATATACTATTTTTCTCTCCAGAGTTTTTAATCAAATTTTATTCAATTAAAAAAAAAAGAAGCGAAAACGCTGGGATTTGGTTAGCTATAACCAATTTACACCAAAATCCCAACTGTAATTAAAATATAATCTGAAGTACTTGGATGCCAATTATATTATTTTATACACATTAAGTTAATCATCATTAGTACATGTACATGTACGCTAGTTATTTAAAATTGGTATTTGTACCAAAAATAGCATTTTTTAAGTATCATTAAAAGTTGTTTTCTCAGACTATTTTGAATATGTTAAATATAATAAAATTAATGTCAACAAAGTAGTGACACAAAGAGAACATAAAATTATTTAAAGTAATTATTAATTTAAAATTGTTTTAAATTTATAAATACATGTAGTATAATTTTGTTATTTCCAAATCTGTTTTCCTTTGTTATACCAAACTAAAGTCACCTACAAAACAATTACAACTTCATCTAGAGAATAATTTTATATACAATGTAGTAAGATCAGACTGGAATTTTTTTACATCACAATTTTTGGACTCATTTATATTGAGATGTGAAGTATTTTTCGAAAGCTTTCATTGAATCAGAATTAACTATCGATAATGAAATTATATTCTTTTGAGGTCCATAAAAGTGCCATATTTATAACTTGTGAGTTTAGGTTTATGGAAAAGCCCAACCACATAACTAACTATACTTTACGATGTCTATGTGAGAGCATAAAATATTGAATACTGGTATTTGTAGAAACTTAGGTACCATCTCAAAATGCAAACACATCTCACTATACGAATGTTTGTTTTAAGGAGGGGATGTCAATCCTAGTTTCATTTGTATCTTGACAAAGGACTGTCGGCACATTTCGAGTCTTCAATTCAATAGTACTAATGACATATTGTTCCAAATACAAGGAGAGTGATGGATCCTATAGCTGTGTTAAACAGCATTTTTGAGACTGTCCCTTAATGAGCCTGTGTGATTCAATTTGTTACAGCTGAAGGGACAAAAAAAAATGAAGCATTTTCCAAATGGACAGACTGTAATGATTCAAACTATGGTAGTATTCATCCAGCCAGTGATCCACAACTGGTTTATCAAAATTCCGTGGTGTGTGCTATCCTGTCTATGGGAAAGTGCACATAAAAGACCCATTGCTGTCATTCGTAGAAGAGTAGCCTGTGGTGGCAGCGGGTTTCCTCTGTGACGATGTGTCAATATAACCATGCGTCCGACGTCCAATAACCGCTGATTTATAATCGATGTGTTTCACACCCACTTTCACACTTGCAATGACACATCAAAATAGTTCACTTATATTTTGTGTTTAGAGCACAAAGTTCGCTTTTAATATATTATTATCTACACAATATAAAATACTCATTTAAAAATAAAACAAATTAATATTAAAAAGATTACTTTTGCTAATACAATGTTATTGTATTTAAAGGCTTTGAAACCTTAAATAACTACTATAAATGTGCCATTTTGAAATATAGAATAACATTGTATATTTTATCACTTTGACACTGGTTTCAGAAAAGCTTCATAGGCAACAGATTTCCTTTCTGCTACAATAACGGTATGTAAATTCAAACATTGAGTGACAAGTCTAAAAACAATTTGGTTCATAATATCTAATGTCAAAACATAATGGCCAAAGGACTAGAAGTAGAAGGGATATAAAATTATTCATTATAAAATGACAATTGTACAGTCTGTATGAAAATAGCCCTTAAGAAATGAAAAAGATGATTTGTCTAACTGGCCATGTACACTGGAGGTAAATGGTTTCGGCTATATTCATGATTATATGATAAAATGGACAAATGTTGGTTAATAGCATGCTTTAATATAGTCACTATAATATCAAGAGCTTCAATACAAATTTATGAAATGAGATCAAGCAAGTTCAAAATAGCTTTGGTAACACTAACAGTGACAAATGATGTGGTTGACACAATGACAGGCATTGACAGGCTACTGCAGTGGCTTACAGGGTAAACATGGATGGTCTGCAGATTTGAAAGTATAGGAGTATAGGTACAGTGGATCAAGAGGCACAATATATCACATGCTTTAAAAAGACATGAACTGCAGAAAATACATTACAAATATATAATCAGCAGAAAGGTTCCTTCAGTCATACATTGTATTTAGTTATTTGCTACCGTGTGCATTGATCACATAACATGAGACAAAATGTGTTTTTAGACCACAACATATTTTTTTATCAGTCTACTGTGAAAACAAATTAGGAAAAAAATATCAATGCCATATTGAATGTCAAACAGATTGAGAATTTGGAGAATTGGGAATATTTATAAACAGGTGAAAAATAAGGATTCACTATAGATGTCAATTACTTTAAATATTAAAGTAAAAGGTTGCATTTTGAGGAAAAACTGTATTCAGCAATAATTTCACAGGTCAAGGGGATCCTAATATAACATACTTTTAATTTTTTTACTCTTCTATTTGATGGAACTTTCAGAAGAATTATATAGAGAAGACTGCTTGCTAAGTGACCCACACAGATAACCAGCCGACTTGTAAAAATAACTGGTTACTTTAAAAAGTGACTGCGACAAAACGGTTTGTCATGACTTGAAGTTAGAAGCTCTAAGCCACCCTTCACGCAGTCTTAACTTTGTTCCATTCTGCAACGAATGCACACTGTCCAAAGAGTTTTCGTCTGTATCAACGCAATGACTCCGCGTTACTCGCCGTGGAGTGCTCTCCCTTGACTGACGAGACAGGTTCGAACTATCCGTCTCGGAAGAAAGTGGTGACTGAGACCTGTAACCTCGGCTATCTGTAACCAGTTCGACATTCTTGAACTCATCGTTACAGAACTTCGAAGACATCGAGTCCAGTCCTGCCTCAGAAAATATATTCTTTTTCACGTCAATGTCAAATACTGCTTCGATCCTTCGCCGCACACTCCTCGTTTCCGGAGAGCCGATTCCCTCCTCCAAGATGATTGCTTTCAAGTCTTTTAGCATTTCACCCGCATCCCTGCCAGACTGTGGTGTCCGCTGTACACTGCTAATCTTTTGAGGCGTACTGAATCCATTGTGTTCCTTTGATAAGCATTGCCCACCGAACAATTTATTCTCTTCAAATGAACTCTTCCCAATTCCCGAATGTATTTCATTGAGAACACGACCAGATTGCTTGGCCGACAGAGTTGACTGTCCGGAGCCATTCTTTTGACTACACAATGGAAAAAAGCTGTCGATCTTTCTTAAGGACCCATCATGCAAACCGTTTAAAAAACGTGACTTTCTAGATTTTAACAACTTATTCTGTACCCTCTGTTTTATTGCATTCTCTACAATGTATATCGAGTTCAGATTGTTCGACTGAATAGCATTCCTCTGTTCAATTTTAAGTTTTCCATCACCACTATCAAGCAAGGTTTGACGATTCGATCGCCGTTCCTTGCATGCAAGTTTTTTGTCAGGTGACGATTCTGGACCTCCAGGTTTTCGTATCGTCTTAATTTTATGAATGTCGGCCACATCATGTCTTGGACTAGTTCCAGGTTTTTGTATGGTTTTATTATCTCCATGAATGTTAATAACATCATGTATTAGAGCATCTCCAGGTTTTGGTATCGCATTATCGCCATGCATGTCGGTAACATTGCGTCTGGGACTACTAACTATTTGTGCAGTATTACCTGGAACATACTTGGACTCATCCAGATGGTTTTCTTTTACATTTTTGTCCCGATGTGATTTGCGTAAAATCTGGTCCTCTTGATTGACCGGTTCTCTGTGTTTATGTCTTTTCCTATGTTTATGTACCTCGATTTCTTCACTACATTCATTAGCACTATCAGGTTCACTTTTAATAATAACGTCTTTTACTGAGGTCCTTGTCGATTTTTTAATCACAGATTTTGCCTGAAAGTCATGTTCACTTTCAGATTTTATAATTACATCAGTCCTCTCTGGTGTGTGGTTACTCTTTACGTTAGTGTCTGAAGTCTGACTGTGGTCGGAAACCTCACACTCAGACGAGTCACTATGTCTGTCAACATGATGACGTCTCCGTTTGGGACGTCCACTTTCAACTCCTTTATCAATTTCAGGAATTGTGTCACTTAGTTCAGGACCGATGACATCAATAATATCTTCCTTTTCAAAGTCAGTTCCGAGGGGAACTTCCGGTTCAAGGATCGGAATTTCATCCTTAGCCGACTTCGAGCCACAGCTGCTCTTGGACACTGAGCGTATACACCGGCCGGGAGCGTATGGAGCATCGCTGTGTTGGCTCTCAGAGTCCGACATGTATGAAGATTTGCACCGACTCAAGTTTCGCTTGATATCCGACAGCTTAAGAGGCCGCATTGGCTTGAGAACGGGCGGGTCCTGTTGACCGTTACCCTCGTATAAACTGTTTATGTTGTACCTGTCGGCAATCTTTTCACACTCTCGCGCTGTCAGCTTGAGACCATCGTTTGTTAATACGTGCACTGCTGCCATGAACGCATTTTCTCGAGATGTGTAGTACTGTCTCTTAAGCTTTTCTCGCCGACTGATCATGTAGCACAAGTTCCGAACCTGCATTGAGAAAATAATAGTCAAAGAAATACCAGAAACGTTCAAATTGTTAATACATACCTACACGTTACATAGGTAAGATGGTGGGGGTTTTTTCATTCAAAGAAGTTGTAAAAGTTTTAAGTGATTGAAGTTTGGCAGATCTAATATTACATTAAATAAAGTTAAAATGCAACAGCAACTGAAAAATATCCCATTTAATAGTTATGCCTTGTTAAAATTCAGTTTTTATTTCTCAATGACGAAATCGCCTGGTTTGATTTCAGTGATGTCATCTGGTAGAAGCAGTCCATTCTTAACGTAAAAGAAATTAATATGGATATAGTTGGAAGGAAAACAAACTATAAAAACAGATTTGGCGACATATCTGGTTTAAAAGTTAAAAAATCCCGCTTTATTGGTTCCGCTAACGCGGCGACAATAAAACTAAATTTACAACATTAAACCACCTATATACGTCGCCAAAACGGAGAACACAGTAGGGCTATCCTCAAAGTACAATCTCACGCGATTCACGTGTAATGCTGCCATGCACATTTGTGGACAGTCTGGAATTTGAACACTAAATTACTGTACAAATACTGACCCGCTCAAGGTCCTGGCGAAGATGAACAAACATCTTCATCCTTGCCACCAAGCTGTCCTCCTGTTGCCGCTCTAACATATCTGCTTCTTCCGTCTTCGGCATAAGCAGTGGTTTGTCAAAGTTTGCCTAAATATCAAACAAAAACGTTTATAAATCAAGATAGGCCAGCAATAATAGATTGACAAAACAAAGCACTGGAAGATAAGGATACCATATGATACATTCTTAGTAACTTGTTTATGGTTAGATTGGTATTAACTGTTACAAGGTATCACAAGTATTCGTTCATTAAAGGTATGGTATTTGTATAAATCAAGATAGGCCAGCAATAATAGATTGACAAAACAAAGCACTGGAAGGTAAGGATACCATATGATACATTCTTAGTAACTTGTAACGTTTATGATTAGATTGGTATTAACTGTTACAAGGTATCACAAGTATTCGTTCATTAAAGGTATGGTATTTGTAGTGTACTTACATTACTACAATTAGTAGCTGATTAGTGAGCTAAAGAAGGCCCTCAACATATGCTGTAATGTTAACCGCTACCTGTCACTAATTAACTATATTAATTATTTTAAGTGATTACATTATCAATGTTAGGTTATTATTATGAAATGAGTACGTTAATAATTACTAAATACATATCACGATTTCACTTATAAAGTTGTTAGACATTAAAAAACTTGTTTATTACCAATAGTAGTAGTTCTACTATCAATACATTTTTTTATCTGTATTTAATTTCTTTTTTACATTTTTAACGTAAGCAGCTGATATGAAAATTCCATTATTGGTTAGATTTTAAAATGATAGCCAGGCAAAATGAACAATTAACTATGCAACTAAAAACTTCAGAGCAACCATAACATGTCACTGGACAAGAATTCTTACCTTAAAATGTCACAATTTTGTCAAATCCGATCAATTAGCAATATTTAAATCAGTGTGGGACATGTTATTATAGTGACTTGTGTATCTATAAACAACATTTTCTTTGTAGTTTATGTTATCCATGACATTCAGTTGAGTTAACATTATACACAGCTATTACAATAAATACTGCAAGGAATGTCTTATGTGCACTTTCCGATAGACAGGATACCACACACCACAGCCTTTGATTGACTATATCGTGGATCACTGGTTAAAAATATCTATAGCAAAATATTTCATGCCATATTTATAATGGATCTCAATTTCATGGGTCATATTCAATGACTAAACGTTTGATTAGGAAAAACAATTGATTTATACATGTATTATCAATGTTCAATTTCACGTAATGAAAGTATAAAATTGCCTGGATTTTATCATCAATGGTCATAAAGCGGTTACAAGGTTCATCTGCTGTTTAGTCATTAGCTTTTGACTTTACATGAGAGTACAAACTACTCTTTTATGCTATTCCCACCCACCTTTAAAACAGTAATGATTTTGCAAGTCGTATTTAGACAGACATTTTCTTAGTTGTAAATGCATAAATCTTTAACTACTAACATAATTCCATAGAGAAATATGTGGATAACATTTTACAAAAAAAACAATTGTTTGATTATAATGTATCATTACAATGAGAAATTTGATTTGAACATGTTAAACAGAACAGATTTTTCCATACTTGATTGACAGCTCATTAACTCAAATAAGAAAATACAGTATAGGATGAAATATCAGTTTAGAGTCCCACTATTCAAAAATATCTACAACTAATGTTTCGACCCTTCAATTGCTGACTTTCAACACATTTTGTTATTATCACCCACTCTCATACTTCAAGCGTTACTTATTTACAATGAAGCTGACTTATTTAAACACTCATTATTGAATTGGGACATTAAAATGTTATGATGTTACTAAGAACAGGAAATTAGATCAACATATGGATTTGATAAATAATTTGTCCCAATCAAAATATTAAAGAAAATCGCCACAAAATGAACAATAATTGACTATACGTTAAAAGTACATACACAAAAACTGACAACTTCTGCAAACCCAATTCACATCTGAATCCCTCTATCAGTAGCACATACACATTCGTACGTCACAAATAAGCACAATATATATTACTTGACTTAAATCAACCCAAAAAGCTACCAGTCAAAATAACATAAAGGCAGAAAAATGAAAGCACAGCAGCATTAAGAGGTGAATTTATTTATAATAATGATAACAGATTTATATGGAATTTGTTATGTACAATGATAAGTGAATTAATGATTGGAATTTTTTTAATGTTTGAGCAGTGTATCCTGCATCTTAATGTGTTACACGCCTTCAATACAACGCTTGTTCTCCGATTATTCGATTTCATATTATACTGCAAACAGATCGTGGTTCAATTGAATAATTTTATAGTTCATTTCTGACACCGTAATTCTGGGAGCTGAAAATAGATTTACAGCATTACATGACAATACCGGATCAGCTCCATTACCTACTGTAACAGTGTGAACTTTTCAAGAGATAGTAATTAAAGTAGTCATGTTGGTTATAAATAGCATAGGCTTCCAAAGATATAGATAATTATTATATAGCTCTCTTGGTTTTCAGCTCATTGGCTAGTATTAGATGTCAAACGTATGGCCTTGTAAGAAACCTGCATCGTTCACATAGGCTACATGTGTTTTTAATTATATCAATATATATGGTTTGCAAGACAGGTTACCACACTGCACCTTTGATGAGCCAGTTGTGGACAACAGGTTGGAATGGGGAAAAACAATGATTCCAATTGTTCCACTGACCATTGATCCTTAGACCTCACAGATTCTGAAACCACTGAGCTAGTCCACTCTTTCAACTCAAAGAGTAACCAAATGTGGTTATTTTATAAAACTGCCCAAACCTTTATATATATATAATTCTGTATTGCTTATCTCGAAGTTGAAGGAAATGAACAAGTACTTTGAGACTGCCACACTTATGTTAAATTGTCAATTTATAAAAAACTATTTCTATATGTGTTAAACTTATAGGCTATTTTGTTTTTATTTTATCTTTTTCACTTTCATAATTGCAGACGATACCTTGATCTGTTAACAACTTTGCTTATTTGGGGCAGGTGTGTGTGTGTGTGTGGCTGTATTTCACGAATTGGCCTTCTTAAAACAAGAACCTAATTGAATATTTGTATCAAATATTTCAAGAGGATTCATGAATTTAGCACATTAATATGAACAAACCTTCCGTTTGAGCTTCCAGTAAAACAGAACCAGCTCCACGACCTCTTCTTCAACATTAAGGGCTTCCGCTATGTTCACAATATCTGCCACTGTATAGAATTCTGCCTCCAGTTCTTTTATTCTAAATTACCAATCATATTATTGTGTTAAATGGAAGGAATATTCTTGAACAATCACAGAAAACAGTGTAAACTATCTGTCTAAAAAAAACAACAATATCTATGTAGATGGCACATTTCATTCCGATACCTCAAAGGTTCATGTTTAGAAAGTTATCATATTTTTCATGATAAAACCAACTTGAAAGGGCAACTATGTTGTCAATACGATTAGGTAGCAATTCAAACACTAGATATATTGTGGACAACATTTCCTGCCGACAACTTTCAAAGAGTGTAATGAAAATGATTTAACTTGAAGAAATAAATATACTTTATTAATATTATTCCAGTGAAAATGTACACAGGTTGAATTCACAATTAGTAATTGAATGCATCTAAAGTGTATAAGATCATAATACGTCTCATGCACAGATTTAATTGATAACCAAATAGTGCATATCGAAGTTCAAGAGAGCTAGAATATAAAAATAACTTGCTTTTTAGCTCGTAGATTAGCCAACTCCTCTTTGGTCATATCTTTTCGTGGTGTTCCCACAAAATCCTTCCTTGGAGAATCGCTGTCAGAATCAGATTGCGTATGGTCATGTTTTCTGCTATGCTTTGGGCAGAGTGCCTGTGGGTGAACATGACATGGAAACCATTTTATATGGTAGAACAATTGCTTTAATTTACAACAGATAACGTGATTTAAATATTATTGTCATTTTTGTATGGTTACTGTTGCATATTCGAAATCTTTTACTAAATTATATACAGTGGACATTGTAGGAGCTACCATGAGTTGAAGGCCAAAGTTAAATTAAAATTATTTCACGAGCGACTTTACAGGATTATCTATAACAATATCCCTAATAAAAGAATGTATAAAGAATGAAGAAAATCAGACTTCCAATGCCGTAAGAGTGAATATTACCATATCACACAATTAAACTATTGTTCAAAGAGAAAATATTTAGTGTTGTAACTGACCTTTAATTTAACACCATCGGATTCCTCTGAGTCATCAAGTATAGTCTTCATGTTCAGATTGTTCTGGAAACCACATGTAACATGGAAAGAAGTCTTGCAGGTTTTCACAGAGCACTGAATGCAGGCACCATATCTCTCCTTGCATAAACAGCAGATCAATGCCCAACGACTGGCCTGAAGTAAAAATAATATGCTATAATTAATTATTTTAAAATATAGAAAGGTTTATGAAGATAACTGTTAAGTTTATAGTTAATAATAAACAACATACCATGTTTACTTATGCCAGACATGTCAGTGACACGGAATGCTAAGAGATATTTAGTTTCGAATAAAAGCACCTACCAATGAAATTTACAAATATAAGTAAAGCAGATAAATATTCCAAAATGTTCGGGACATTTAAATTTCGTGAACAACCGTTGGCACATTAAAAAAAAAGGCAAATTTTCCCCCGATGTGCTATAAATGTAGTGGTTATGAAATTACAGTGTCTGCAAAAGCTTTGTTTCCTGTCAATTGACATTGTCTCTGGTACTGAGTAAAGAGATTACCCACATCGTGTCTAATATCAACAAAGCTCACAACTTTGGTAGACAAAACAAACGTTTAGTAATCATTGATATGAAATCATGTTCCTTAGTAAATAGTATTGCACTAATCAATGTCACCAATGATATCATAACCACTGTTGTTGGTTTATTAGTTTATAAAAAGGGTTTATTAGTTTATAAAAAGTCGAGACATTACTGTATATTACTGCAAGCACACTTTAACCATATACATTTCGTGTCTATTTTGAGCGTGAACAATCCATATTTTCCCCTGGTTTACAATAGTACAAGATTGATGCATTAAACAAGACATGTCTACAAATACAGCACGTACAGGAATCATTGAGATCTTCGTTATTGGCTCCATCTTTTCAGCACACCCAATGCTGACTTCTGGTATCCAAAGAGCACAGCTGACATGGGCCCACTTGGTTCCACTCCTGCAGGGAACAAAGCATGTTTATTAATGAACAAAACATGAACGTAAATAAGATTTTCATTAGAAGGCCAAAACATGAATGTAAATAGCATGTTCATTACTAAACAGCATGAAGAACAAAACATGAACATAGATATGGGTGTTCTTGAGTAGACAGTAAGATGACAGGTAATACTGGCTACGCATTCTTCAACAATTTCTACAAAACACGTCAACATTTTCCCTTTGAAGGTGAAATATATGTTTTACTGTTACGAGATGAAGAGGAATCTGCCTAATCAAATTCATGTGGGTTTTTTTTAAAACAATATTTATTAGATACAAACGTACGTGCATTGAGGATTGACCAACAGGCAATGCCTATAATAAGGTCTCTCCAAATTCATGTGTGATAACATAGAATGAACACTAAATTGTTCCGTCTAATTCAGACAAAAATGGCACAACTGAGGCAACAAGCTGCAATCATATAAACAAAATACATCCCTACCAAATAGCTTAAAATGGAAAGTATCTGGATTAAAATATTCTAATGATGTAGAATGTTTTTATTTTTACTCACTTCGTGCTCTTCATAGCTCCTCCAGACTTTGGACACAGAATACAACGAGGCTTGAAGCCAAGAGCACAAATTCGACACAACCAATTGCCTTCAGGAATACTCTGTATACCATAACAAGCCTAAATATATAACATAAAATTTATATTTTTGCATTTTTATATACATATTTACATATTTTGTTGTGTACTTTAGTTTTACAATATGGACATATTATGTACATGTTATAATATAATTTAGAGGTATATATTAGAGAAAGTTTGAAGTACTGCAAATTAATAATTAAAGACAAAACTATAGAGTTGGAAACTTCTGTGGATAAAAGTAACACCTGTCTTTTGACCACACATATTATATATAGCATGTAGAATCAAACAATATTGAAATAACTTCATTTTCTTGTAAATATTCATACCTGATGCACACAAATATCACAGCCATCACAGAAAACCATTTCATTCGTGTCTTCACTGTCAGGCTGAAACAAAACCACAAATGTTTTACATGAAGAAAAACAGACAAAGAAATACAGCATGTTAATTTGTTCCCAACATTAAATCTTAGCAGCAAAAGTATAAAAGTAGTTAGGTCAGTTGGATGAAAAGTAACATGAAGCACAAACAAGTAAACCTTGAAAGGTTCAATTAAGTTTCCACGTACGAATTTTCCCCCTTTTCAATGATAGTTGCATTAGTGTGGGGAGGGGTCATCGATATAGGTCACAGCAAATTACGAACATGTCAAATTTGTCTATTTCTGTTGTAATAAATGCAGATGTATTATTTAGAAAAGAAGTTTCAACAAAAGCACAGACAGACAATACTTACTGATTTACAGACTTCACACACAATGTTCTCATCGTATTCAATACCAAGACCTTCCTCCGTTTTTATCATGTTGTGCATACTCTCGTGACACTAAAACACAAATAAAATATAAATTCACAAATATATTGAAACGGCAGTTTGTTCAAAAGCCTGAATAATTATTATTGCCAGATTTTTTTATTATTTCCATGAAACCAGAAAAATTAAAACCCTGATAAGTTTGACAATAAGGCAAAAATGTGCAATATCTTTCAGCCGCCACATTAATTTTCATACTTAATCTAAACTTGCATGTGAACAATACATCTGTAATGTTATTAACTTTTTTTTAATGAATAAGCTTACCTGATTCTCAAAAGCTTCAATGATTCTTTCCAATGTCCATTCATGAATGAGGGTCTGACCTAAAACATAAAGAAAAATTTAAAACCAAAATATTCTGAAGCCCTTAACCTGCTCAGTACTGTAGGCGAGATATCTCGCCCAACGTCACGAAGTCCATATGCTGTATAGTGCATACAGT
>JAULBR010082609.1:0-13675 GCA_032355825.1 Melanodrymia aurantiaca
GAGGCGGCTGGACTGTGACCACGACAGACGTGCTTGAACCTTAATTGGATATAAGCACGTAAATAGTTTATAACTAACTAACACTAAATAAAAAATAGATCACATCAACTGGGGATAAATTAAATAAATAAACTTTTGACGTTTCAGATCTATGTATCAATGGTTCATCTGAAGAAATATTTACCATCTTTCTACATGTAGGCCTACATGTCTGTATGACAAAGAGGCTGCTGACAGGCTATTAAATTATCTGTGCATGAGTGACTCAGGCCTCATTGTTTTTATTCCGAAACTCAATAACAAGCACCTTTATGAAGCAAACTTAAAGTATCCTGTATGACAATTAATCAGCATTTATTTATAAACCAACTGTGGACGCTATTTGCATTGTGATGTCATTCAATTTGAGAAATAACGATGTCATGGCTTGTAAGAAACCACTATCATTAGACCATACTTCTATTGATTGCAATAGGGCCTACAATATTGAAAAATACATTTGTGTGTGCATATATCTATCACTTATTTTTTTTTTTTATATAACTCATTTCCCTTTTGCTTTAGTTTTTAGATGTATAATAAAGATGTTGTTAATACGGAATTTTATTGTACTAGTTCATGTTCATGTAAAATATGCATTGCCATCATAACATGAACTCGTACAATAAAATTCACCACATAATATAATAAATAACCTATTAGTCACGTAATGTATGACAACATATAGAATAAAGCATAATAGATCAACAATACTTTGAAGAATACAATTGATAGCGATCATGCATTAATTAATTTGTCGACTGCATATACCGGTACGGTACATTTGTCCATTGTGATATCAATGATCTGTGACATAATCACAGTTTCTGATAAGCATTGTTTATAGCCCCAAGATGCGTTTTCAGCTGGACATGATTTCTGAATTAGTTTTTGCAGGATATTTTATTACAAATATTACGTTACGAACAAAAAATCAATCTGGCTTCCAGAGGGTTTTCATATCAGGGTGCAATTTGTTTTTAAAATTGTGATTAGCAGTATTTTCCTACTGGATGGAGAATGGAAAAGCATCTTAGTACTGGAATTTGATTAGCACTTTTAAAAAATGAGTAAAAATAATATATTGCATCGCGATCGCAAGATTTTGCATCACGTTTTGCGATGCGAACCCGGTCATTCTGAAGCCTGCATACATACAAACATAGGAAACAATTTGGGACCAACAAATTACGAACCTGTCCCAACTTGAAATATTAACATCCAGTGTCGTCATCAAAACCAGAATAAATAACAAATCTGACTGTTGTCACCAACATCCAGCATCTTTGGTCACTTTTACCTTATTGATGTTAACACACACCGCCTCTCTATTTCGCACTGTAATAACCTGAGCTAGCAAACGCCACGCATCAACGATGTCAGAACAAAAGTAGCAACATGATTCTGCCTTTTTAAAAAAACTTATTTACACCTGGTGAAACCATTGTTTACAACTCATCTAAAAAACATCTTTGTAAGACAATCATAAATACCTTCGCCTGTATTGTGTGGCACATTCCTAACCAGCAATATTATGTGATGGTCAGTGAAGTTGATGGATGTTTCCCAACAACAGCTGGCACATGGATACCTTTCAGCTGGCACACTGCTGCCTGCCTGTGTATCTGTTTAACACACTGAATGGACTTGATTTCAAGCTTCAACTGACATCCCAGGTACATTTCACTGACCAGAACACACATTACGCAATGTGAAATAATCACTTTCAATACAAAATGAGTCCATTTACAGATTGCCATTGTGTAAGAGAAAATTACTTCTATAAGAAAGGAAATGTCCTGGGGATTCTACTGCTAAAATAATGAGAACATTTTGTTGTTTTACATTTGTAGTAAATTAGTAACATACAACACAGACCCACATGACATGTGAACAATGTGTTAGTTGACAACATTTCTTAAAGGAATTTGTCAACAATATAAACAGTCCAAAAAATTTTCTAACCTGCACCTGCACATATGTCACCAATAGAGTAGAATCTGGGTTTATAGACCACATGTATATGAACAGCATTTTTTTTTTTATCCCTTTGCTGATCTTGGAATGGTTTGGACCGAAAACCATTTCAAAAATAGCTTATTATTAATTTTATATAATTCTCAAAAACGATATCCATTCTCGACTTCATTGATATAAATTCGTAACCTCCACGTAATCTGAACGACCATTCTCGACTTATTTCCACCCTTGATCTACCAATCTCCAATAAAAAATATTCAACAATTATCTATAATTGAAATGAGATAATCAATTTTTAAAATCAAATTCTAATTCCTTCTTTTAAATGGCATAGTAATGTATAATTCTCAAAAAGATCCAAGTACTAATTTTCTTACACAAGTTTACAAACAGTTAACTTACAGTATAGCAAAAAACCCACATACTTTTACTTACCTAAACTGAACTGCTACATTTAAATTTTGCAAAGCACAACTAACAATGATGAATGCACGTGCCGTACAGTATTCATTGTTATAAATACACCAGTCTAAAGTGATCTGTGACCTGTACATGTAACCCCGCCTATATAAGTTGCAAGTCCTGGTGATAAGCGGAGACAAATTAAATGTTAACACAATAGATTGTTGTGACATTCTACAACCTAAAAGTAAATTAAACATGCATCTAGTCCACTCCATATTTGTCAATTTTACTGGTAAACGTGGCCATGTGGTTAGCACATTCATTTAGTTACTTAGTTATAACTTATCCATGCCAAAAGTAATATGCACGGATACATGTACTGTCGTGTTAATCACATTTGTACACTTATCTTCATCACTGACATGTTATCAATTATTCTGTCAATGATTCTGTAGCGAGAACATTCTTTCATTTGGACAATTAATCCTTTCTATAATCATATTGTTCAAATTAATGAGATTCCACTGCATTGTAAATTACCACCGAGTTATTTTGTTGACTCAAGACATGTTGATCACTGAATGAAAAGGTATTTGGTTATCTACAAAGTTATGTAATGACAAGATAGAAAGGATTAAATTGCATTGCATGTAATCATTCCACACATAGAACAGAATGCAAAACATGTATGAAGTTTACAACATATATATTTACAAACAAGAAACATACAGACAGGATATATTCAATTAATGCTAAATAATAATAGTTATTGGTTCACATCTATAAACATGTGTACATATGACAATAGCTGCATTCAAACGTACACTTTAAACTAGTTTAACTACACTGGTATAACTAAACCTGTTTAAAATGTATACATGTGTGAACGCAATCTTTCACTATACCGATATAGCTAAAACACTTTGGTATGTTGTATAGTTAAACTGGTATAACTAAATCAGTTTAAAATATATGTGCGAACGTGAACTGTTTTAGTTACAAGACGTAGTATGTCACGCACAGGCGCATTTGATCTAGCATCTTGTCGCTTCCAGTGACATATGCAAAATGTGCTCTATTTCACAAACCGAAGTAAATTTTATTGCAGCGTAATAGGCCAATTTATTATAAGCTAATTTATAGTTTAAACAGTTGCATAAATACCAAACTGTACATTAAAAATATATCTAGCAAGACATGTAATATATTTATATTTAAAAAAAACCCAACATAAAATATTATGCAGTGTCATGTTTACTGGGCACAAGTTGACCTACCCACTTCTGACTTAGACCTGAATAACTTTTGTGTGTGTGAACTGTCGTCATTCCCACCCAAAAGTGTTTTAATAGCCATACTGGTATAGTATAACCAGTTTAACTAGTGGACGTGTGAACAAACGCAGCTATAAACACTGAAACCCAGTGAGCGGCAGATAAGAATGACCAGGTTTTGTTTTTCCTCCGCATTCCATGTGGCTGACTAAGAGATCAATCGGTCAATGGAAATACGGGGACCGAGATGGATTATTTGTATACAAATACTGTTAACTTCTTATCTTGGATCTCAAGACAAAGGAAAGTAAAGAACAAGCTGTAAGGCATAATCAAAGCTAGTGTAGTGTTCTGGACAGCACTGCTGGCTACCCCTGGGCTGCACGGACATGCCAACGTTCATGATTGGGTGTCACTCTCAGCCTTTCATGTCTCTCCGTGTCCAAGGGGATGGATGGGGTGTGCTGGAACCCTGTGTGAAATCCGATAGATCCTGAATTTGAAATAATCCAGCCATTTCTCCTTTGGCATAACCATGACATTGGTTCCCACCACGGCCTTTGATGGCTGACTGTATCAAAGAGTGGGGTTTGTATGCTTGTGGGGAAGGGGTAGGGGAAGTTGATGGGGGTTATCGTAAATTTAACATAACCTAGAGGATCCTGTTAGTGTTTACCATCAATGGCTTACAATGTTTAAAGCATTCATCAAAGTCTGTTTTCAATCCAATGTTGTATGGAATTATAGCATAGTATTACAACACCCCATTACAAATGTAACCAACTTATTTGTTGCTTATTAGAGTCGAAACAGGTAACGCTGCACACTTGTGGCTTTTATACATCATAATTATACAGATCTTGCTACAAACTCTGATGTACAAATAGCCTAAGCAAGAATGAGCTCCCTTTTGTAAAAAGAAAAATGGCGCCGTTTCTACATTTTGCTTCATTTTACAGACAGGTCAATATAGCATTAGTAGTTTATACTCACTATAGCTAGTTGCGTAAACACAATTTAACTTCAAAGTAACTGCAACTGTCAAGATTTCACATTTAATGACTTCCAAGAATTAAACTTGACATAATTTTGTCTAATTCATTCATCGAAAACCTTTTGGTCATCTTGTTGACGCTTGAGCAAAACATTAATAAATAGCAGTGCTCTTAGTAGATTGTACACTAACATTGAGCACAAAATTGTCACCAAAGTAGGTTGATAATGCGTCACCGAATAGCATGTCATACAGTTATGGGATGCATCATAGGATACAAACAGTGGTATAATGTTATGGCAGATGAATGAAGCTTTGTTTATGTGCAGATTAGTTAAAATAAGATCAAAGATATTACTGAAAAAAGATTATTGGTCACCGCTGATAAATTATTCATTAGCCAGGTCTTGTAGGTACATGTATAACAACAAAACAGCATGAAACCTAACACTGTAGCATTGGTTATTGGGTGTCAAAATACAGTACCGGTATATTAAAATGTTCAAGATGACTGGGCAGAAATTGTCATTCTATTAACTGAAAAAGAGCACAGCAAGCAACTGAGACATATAAAATCAAAGTAACCACATGACTAGACAGAAATAGTCATTGTACTTGTACGTATAGTTGAAATATGCTCTCAAGCAATTATGAAGTATAATCTCAAAGTAATCAAGGACCGAATAATCACGTCTGTTTACAGATGATTGCTTTCCATCTGATACCGTAAATTAACAAAATAGTAATACAAAAGATAAGTCACTAAAACTATCTACCAACTTGTAAGTCGACTGTCACAGTCAAGCAAGAATAAGCTCTTGTGCTGTCAGTGTCAGAATCACAAACTGAAGTGTTATTAAATAGAGCTTTTCAATTTGACGGTTTATAAAATAGATGCATTCCATATCCCATAGAGTTAATAGCAGGACTTGAACAATGGTTTTAATAGTAAGGCTTCGGTATGGTCTATATGAC
Source organism: Melanodrymia aurantiaca (assembly GCA_032355825.1). NCBI lineage: Eukaryota > Metazoa > Mollusca > Gastropoda > Neomphalida > Peltospiridae > Melanodrymia > Melanodrymia aurantiaca. The sequence continues at coordinate 5,668 of JAULBR010082609.1, forward strand.
ACTTGGTTTGACGTAAACGTACCTGGCATACATGCTGTAACTGAGGCAAAAAGAAGCCATGTTCGTGTGTTTTGTTCGTGTGTTGTTGTCACACGGAGGTTCGATGAGCTTCACACAAGTAAAAAGAGACAAAGAAGCCAATCACAAAAGAAACATCAAACCCAAGAGACGACGGCTTTGTCCATGTTTCGCAGAGAAATCAATGCACTTTGAAACCATCATAGTAATGTGATCAAAACTTGTAACAGTCTGGATGCAAAAATTAACCTGCTTTTGGAATGAGGCTGTATTTAAAATGTCATATCTATGGCACTAAATTGAATATTTTAATAAATAAAACAGATGAGTAATGAGGATAGGATGTAGTGTTCATTGGGATGGAAAAAAAAAGATGAGAAATTTGGACAATGTGCCTGGTTGCACATTACATAAAATAAAATTAAATAATTATATACATGTGAGCACTGTAAAATTTTACATTGTCAACAAAGACATTACAGAAATTATATATATGTGTTCTTTAAAGTTGGTGAATTTTGGACACCAGCTAGTAAGTTTTTTATTTCATCCTGCTTGATGGCTACAAAAAAAATTGTAAAACAATTTTCACTGATTACCCTTTTGAGAAATTCAGCAGATTTAAGACGGGGTCAAGGGTCCCTAATTCCGTAAAGCAATAATTTGTTTAGTTAATCTACGACGTTAAATGTACCATGTCTTAAATATGGGCTAGTGAAATTTCAATCAAGGACAGTGAGTTTTGGGCTAGTAGACTACAGTATTTCAATATTCTAGAACCCCTAAATGATTTTGCCTCGTTTAAAAATGTATTTATTACCTCATTAGTCTAATATAACATGGAACCTATTTTGTGATATTTTGTCATTGAGTAGAAGATTGGGTATTGTGAACAACCAATAAGACTAATGCTAAGTGCAGACCGATCAAACTGACAAGACAGTCTAATCAGGGCTAACGCCAACTCAATCCAACTCAATCGTCTTGTCTGTCCGGTGTGAGCTGGGAGACGACTAAACGGTCGGCACTAATCTGCTCTTGTAAGCCGATTCTAATACTCAATCGGACATTGGACAGATGGACAGATGGACAGGTCTGGGCTGGGAAAAGACCAAGAGTACTACCAGTTTTGTACTTGGTCTGCGCTGGATTTTGGTCCGACGTGATCTTTGGTGTTACGCCAACCAATCATGATACATCGTCTGACGATACTGATGATAATTTAATACAATATACATTGTACAATGTTTTGGTGGGGCTTGTTTATAAGCTTAAATTTTTACATAGAGAAATGTATGATCGTGTGATGATAAAGTGGGTAATTGTGTCGAATATCAGAGTTTAGTAACATAGGTGATAAAAACTATGTCGCATACATATCATATCAACCGAAATGTCAAAATGTCATTATACATGTGTTACCGGGGTATGTCAAATTGCTTGCTACATTAGTAACGAATACCGTGCCAAAAGCACAGTTAGAACTGTTATATTGCCTGCAGGTGCAACAGAGCAGAAACATTTGGTGGCAAAATCTGTGACCGATGTTTTTTAGACTCGGATTGCATTTTAAGATAAAATTTAGGTATTTGTTAAATAATTTTCATTTATTTTGGTATGTAAAGCTTGTGACATAAACAAATTTCATTCTGGAAATAAATTGCATATTTATTGTTTATTATCCTTTATACCAAGTTAGTTAAATCTTGTGTCAATTGAAAAATAATCCAATTAAACTGCATGTATATTAAACACATGACCTTTGAAACATAAATATTGTAATTTTAACAGGTATTATTGGCTTGTCTGTAATTTTTGTATTTTTCATATTTTTAATTTGAAAATTACAATCACATGATTATTTACTACTAATAAATAGTGTAAAACAGGTATTATTCGTTTGTCTGTCATTTTCACATATTTAATTCGAAAGTGAAAATCACAATCACATGAATACTTACTAGTAATGTCTATTGAAAAATACAACAATATCTCTTTTGTAACATAAAAATTACATATCGCAAATTGATCGTTATTTGCAGATCACAAACATTTACACCGCGAATTTTACCCTTTTTAAAATAACTTATAAACAGGTGATGCAATAATTAATCTCACAAATTGAGAACTATTTAGAATGTTTATCAAATGTGGACACAAAATTTACGGAGCCTTCAATAGAAATGCAAAAGAAAACTCGAAGCAGATTAAATTGTGTGACAAGTTGAAAAGACGGTTTTTGAGTAAATACTTGGATAATTTTCTGAATTTGACAAACAATCTTTGATCTCGTCTCACCTAACAATTGCCGTTGCGTCATAGTAGATCCTCTGTCCACTTGTTGGCGTGGTAGAACCGGGGTACCAGATGAACTGTTTGAAACTTGAAACAATCTGCCAACACGACATAACGTATCCACAAGACACTGTAAACAGCGTCTGAATTTACGTACTAATCCACTTCCAACACTCACTACAAACACTTCACTTGCAATATCCACACTTCCAACACTCACTACAAACACTTCACTTGCAATATCCACATTGAAATACTGCCACCATCAAAGTTCACTTTCACTGCAAACTTGTCTCGAAAAAAATTCATCTAGCACAGCAAGTTGAATCATAAAACCGTTCCAATTTAGACATAATGACACAAGAAATTATTTATAAATGCTAAAATACATATTAACCTATTTGGCTTACGACTGCCACGAGACGTTCCATTAGAAACAAATTTTATATTTAATAAAGTCTTGTGGTGTATTATTCAACGCGTGTATTCCATGGATCCTCGTCCAAATGTCAGTAACAAGTATTAAACCTGTCACGATAATGTACCTTATGATTTATAGGTTACAAGAACTTTCCACAGTAGTGTACCTAGAGACTTCCTCACTTCGAACATTAGATAAACTTATGCAACCTGACGAAAACTCACTGAACCATTCCATCTGCACATCATGAACATTTAGTATTTAGTATCTCTACATGAATGTATACAACACAGTACAGTCGTTCGTCCTGTCATATGTCTTGCTGTCCGTCCGTGACTGACATTATGCCGCTGCCGTCGTGCACTATCATCATTACTGAACCTGACATCTTGTTGTGACGACAGCTTAACAACCTAGCTTATGACACAGACAGAAACAGTCTCCGCGGACATCTTCACATCAAACTGTTGCCAGCAGACTGCATGGTCAGACTAAGTCGCAAGTCTACGAAAGTAAATACTGCTGTGTAATGGTCAACACAGATCGGACACGAAGTACTCCTCTAGTCTTAACCTACTGGCTTCAGATCAGTTTATCACCGATACGCCCAGTGCCACTTTTTCACCTCCTGATTGCCTAGGATTTACAGGTAATGTTTTAATCCACCGACATGTGTGTCAATTTTTAATTAATTTTTGTAGGTCACAAAAGCACCAAAAAAACCTTTACCGTAAAAACAGTTCACCAAATATTCAAGTCATATATGTAATATTAAGACTGCAATAACAAGAAACACATATTCTGATTCAGTATGGGTACATGTGTGTCAATTTTTAATTCATTTTTGTAGCTCACAACAGCAAAAACACGGATTTACCGTAAAAACAGTTTGAACACCAAATATTCAAGTCATGTATGTAATATTAAGACTGCAATAACAACAAACATATATATCTGATTCAGTATGGGCATAGGCTGGAGTAGGGGAGGTTTGGCGGTTTGAACTAATCTCACTCCCCACACCCTCTACAATAATTGTTTACAGTGCAAAATTAGTTCATATTAGACCCCTCCAGCGTCCGCTAATTTTAAATTCGAACCCCATCACCCACCTTAACAGACCACACTACGTAACGCTTCTGTTCAACAGACCAAATCATAAATCATAAACTGCCTGAAGGAATTAGCATGCATTAATATTATTTGAAACTTATAGTCACCACATAAAACAAAAATGCCATAAAAATAGTTCACTGCTCAGTTATAATGTAATATTGCAAAGCGAAACATTATAGGGATAAAATTTAATATTAATACTGATATGCTTGAAACACTTGTATCCAAGCATACCTGACTACGGTACATATATTGTCATGATGTTTATGTAGTTTGCTTAACGATACCAGTAGAGCAGTCACTCACTCACTCATTAATTAATCATCGTGTATGCGAATGTATGCAAGCAAAACAAATGTGATGCATGTGTGTGTGTGTGTGTATGTGAATCATTCCAATCAATCAACTAGTTACTAGATTGGACTGAAAATTTGTTTTTCTTCTATATCATGTCAACAAAGAATGGAATGTCAATATACATGTATAAACCATATTAAAGACGATATATTATGTTAACATATTTGTTTGGTTTTTGTGTTATTATATAAAACAATGTAATAATAATAAATAGAATTCAATATTGAATAATATGAATTTTCTAATTTTATGACATACTTTTGTTACGGAAAATTACTTAAATGCAAAGGTTATAAATTTATAAAAAAAAAGTAATTATAATGTTACCTTTATAAATGTGATGTCCAATATTTCATATTCATGACCTACATTTGGTATAATATTACTGGCACACACATAAATAAATAAAATTTGGTGTTAATGAACTTCATTTAAACAGTATTTATATGGATGTATTTATTGCTAAGTGACAATTAAAAGACTTTCTCAGTTGAAGTGTTTTTAAAGTTTTTCAAATTTTAAAGATAATACCCTGGTAATAAATAACAGTTTGCATTTTACTTCTAATGGTTTCTCTATATACCATAATTCTCTCGTTTGTCATTTAACCACGAAAATTACTATAATGCATTTAAATAATTACTACCAATGATAATCATTAAAAAGAAAACTGGTATTTTTGCAATGCAAAAATTACATATCATTAGACAATAGTTTTTATGAAATTGTGAACATTTGCAGCTACAAATGTTACCCATTTTACATTATATGCATGTGCATGTGTCATGTCCCCATGTTATTTGTAATTGGACATCCATATCATGTAGTGTAGTGATTTCTTCTACAGAGCTTCAATTGTGAAATATCAGATTTTAAAGAGAAAGAATTTTCAAATTTCTCTTAAAAATAACCTTTTCTCCAAATTTTAAATGGAACCAGGGACTTAGTGAATAACCCCCTTTCAAATTTATCTTAAAAATAACATTTTCTCCAAATATTAAATGGCATTGAAAACATAACTAGATGTACCTACACCCTCCATACATGTAGGAGTACACACCAAGGAAGTTTGCATGATGGCCCTATATCAATTAGTGTACAAGATATGCTTCAGAAACTTAAACTTTTTCTATGGAAGTCAGTGTTCAAGATATATATAACTCAGTGACATACTTTTGGTGTACGACACACCACCTTCCCTTAGTGTGCGACACACCACCTTCCCTAAGCATACCCACTCACAAAGTTTGATGACCATGTTTGCACGACAGATGTGGCTTACACTATATACCACCGACTCTGTTGAAGCACTGGTGTAATAAAGTGGTAGTTATCTATATTTACAAACTGATATGGACCGAAATGTCTTCTAATAACAATAAATAAAGTGATTACTAATGAATTTCTCCTGCTGTTATTAATCATCAAAAGTGATTTCATGAAACTTGAATCAACAAGAGCCGTGTGTAAAAATAGTATGTGTGTGATACAGCAGATTTAATACCCCATGCCACAGCATGCCCTGCAGCTAATCATGCTGGCAATCAGCAGATGCAATGTTGGATGTAGATCACAACAACAGGTAATCCACGCATGGCCAATGGTGGCACAGCAAAGTAGATCCTTCATGTGGACAGAGATCATTTTGGTTTTACTATAATCATATTTATTAGTGTGAGAGACCAGAACTTTTATTTATGTAAGCACCACAACTGTTGACCACATGCATTAATGGGGCCCTCCCACAACGTAATAAAAATGCATGGTAATTAATATCTGCATAAAATAGCATGACAACATAATTTAACAGTGTCTGCATGTATATTTTAATGGTAATTTATTACAATTATAATAGTTTCAGTGCTAAATATTATATAATTAACAAATTCTCAATGATCTCTTGCCATGGGAATGGTCTCCTCCATCAATAATCTCAATGCTTCCTGATAATGCCAGGAGAGCCCGAGTGCCTAAGTGGGCTGCAGCAACGGACCCTAGAGATCACCAAGGAGCAATACCAAGACAGTGTGGCAGTTTATACAGATGGATCATTGGACCAGACGACTGTAAAGATGGCAACCGGTGTCTATACCATCACAGATGATTTTTCTTTTTTTAACCTTTTGTGGTGGCCAAAATTCTGCTCGCAATAGGAGACAGCTGCCAATCACGGAATCCAATAATGCTAGATATAATTCTGAGGATATATACTGACGGTCTCCAATATCAGAGGTGAACAATTTCAGAGAAATAATGGTATTATACCAAATGCAGTGCTATGCATAAGCTGGTCTTGTACACGAATAAAGATCTTGACAGTGATTATTGCTATGTTCAGTTATTGCAAAATATTAAAGACGACTCAATTTTAATAATTGACATTCGTAATCCAATGTTTTTCTTATACATGAACCTGGGTCTCGTCTGTTAGACTATAACAAAGATGGTCGAGTCAATGCAAGATCAAATTTTGCAGTTAACATTGGTAAAAATCCCAAAACACTTGCGACACATTTTTAACAATGAGCCATGTAAAATGTATATATGAAATACATTCATTGCAAAGGCTATCATTAAATTGCAACATTTCGAATATTATATTTTTGTAAAATCAGATGACCATATTCAATGATTGCAGCAAATGTCAGATAGAAATTACAGTGTATTAAACAAAATTTACTTGCAAAAGGAAATTTGAAATGATTTAAAACAACTACCAACAACAAATGAAACATGACACATTTCAATGTCAGGTACATCTATAAATTGTATTTATATATACAGCAATAACATATTGTTGCCATTAGCCAGCAAGAATCTTCTGAGGTTTATGAACTTCTCACCCCTTGTCCTAGGACAATGTCAGCTTTAATATATGTGTGGATGTTTTCAGTTTAGGACAGCACTATGTTAATAATAACTTAAAGGCAATCTAGTCTTGCTTAAATATTATAGTATTAAAGAATTATGTGCAGATCATGACATTTGTCATGTTCATTACTCATAGTTAGCTATAACATGTTTACATGCTTATTTCAATTACGGTTCAAGCACATCTGTCCCAGATACTCATCCAGTTGCCTTGACTGCCAGCCCAGGACAGAAGTTATTGTTAGTATGAGAGAGGAAACTCCTATCTGATAAGCAGCAAGCGATGTTTTTATATGCACTTTCCCATAGAAAGCACATTACATACCTTTGCTATGTACACCAGTTATCAACATTTGTCAGTGCAAGTATTGAAGTAGTAGTACAACTAACCATTGAGCCTTGCAGAGCATGTACTCACTTTAGGTGGGGTTTAAAAAAATCCCCATATGTCACGACTGGGATTTGAACCCAGTACCTACCAGTCTTTAGTCTGATGTATGAACCATTGCACTATGTACAGATGCCGGTGACATTACTCTTGTTTTTGTTTTATATATATATATATGACTCGTATAAAGATTTACTTTTGTTGTATGAGGAAATTTAATCAAATGATGACAGATGTGAAAGAAGGAAAATGAATGATGAAAGACAAGCAGATGTCTTGATCAGCAGACACTGTGCACAGCTGATATTAATATGGCTTCCTTCTAACCCTAGCCACCAGTTTCAATTCCATGTATAAACACACTTATTGATCAACAGGCAGCTGGTATTAATATGGCTTCCTTCTAACCATAGTCATATACTTTCAAGTTCTTTATATGTATATACACCAGGCCTTGACGTAAGCAAAATTGATCGTAACCTATCAACCGGTTACGCTAAAATAGAAGACCGTAACCTATAGGTTACGACTCGTTGACGAAA